>LBNU01022089.1:38258-56294 GCA_014162995.1 Artemisia annua | reverse complement strand
AAAGAAAACATTAACTAGTTAAACTAAGAGAAATTAATTGAAATGTAAATGATAAAAGAAAGTAAAAGAAAATATTTTTGGTGTTTTTGATTTGTGATTAACGAAAAATAATAAGGGTTAACTCTTAAAGAAAAGGAAATTAACTAAAATAAAAATAATTTTTGGATTTTAGATTTAATTGACGGAAAGAAATTAACTAAATTTAAAAGTAACATGTAAAGTTTTAAAAAGATTGGATGAACTTGCGTTGACAATAAGTAAACTAGTTAAATAAATTTTAGAGATTTCGGCGGAGTTCCGTTTAGAAATAGACTAAACGAAACTTCACTCGATGAAACGATGAAGTAAAAAAAGCCTAGCCGCGTTATAAAAGAAATGAGAATGGAAAATTAGAAAACGAAACTCGACTCAAAAGAAAACTTAAAATGATACTACAGCTAAATTAGAACAAATGATCTAGTAAAGAAACAATAAGACTTGACACCAAATTAAATCAAACTTGCAAAAATACTTATGAAACTCGCAAAACAACGGAAACCTTACTCGCAATATTTTTACAATCCTTACTCGCAATAAAAAACTGAAACTCGCAAGATCAGGATCAAACTCGCAAGAGTTTGATCTCCCAACTCGCAATGAAATGCTAGCCAAGTTGAAACTCGCTAGAACATGTATAGCTTACTCGCTAAACTAAAATGATACTCGCAAGAACATGGAACCATACTCGCAAAATCACAAAGGAAAACCCAAACTCGCTAAACCCTAAATGATACTCGCTAAAACTAAGACGAAAATGACCATACTCGCTAAACTAAGAATGATACTCGCTAGCTTGGTACCAATACTCGCTAAACCCTAATCCCAAACTCGCAAAACTAAACACTAGAAACCAAAACTTGCTAAACCCTAAAAAACCTACTCGTAAAAATAAAAAATGAAGCTGGAAAATTTTTTTTACGTGAAACAATAATGCTAAACACTAAAAACTCGTAAAAAGTTTGTAGAAAACTAGTTTTTAATAACAAGTAAGCTTGCAAATAAGCTAACGATACACAAAACAAGCCCTAACCCATATTTTTATATGTCATACGAAAAGAAAACATGCAAAGGTGACAAGAAGTTTATTAAAGCTTTTGTAAAAGATTAAAAAATGATGTAAACAAAGATTAACAACAACCAAAATAACTCAAAACATGTAAAGATTTAGAAGAAAGATGAAGATGAATGACAATAAGCTAAAAAGAAAAGTTTAAGACATGAAAATTAAAAATGCATTACTAATAAAAAGCTTACAAAAACTAAAACTTAATAACACTAAGACTAAAGATTAGCTTCAAAATGAAGCCACCCATGGGGTATTTATCATGCTAGGAGGGGTTCAAGTTTGCCTTCGTGTACATTTTGCCCCCTAGACTTTTACATCTCATGAAAACAACACATAAACTACATTACAAGACTACTAAACGTTTCAAATACTAAATGTAACTTCTTGTAACTTGAGGCTTCGTGTTGACGTGTTCTCTAAAAGTCTTCAAAGAATTAAAAGATCACTTGCTCAAACTTGGACGGTTTTTCTTTTCAATATCTTTGAATATTGATTAAGTGTCTCTTTTATTTTCTTGAGCTTCTAAGGAATAATTTCGTCGTCACGGGCTTTTCTTAAGAGATTTCATCTTTGGCTTCACTTCTAGACTCTTTTCCACATCTCGTGCTCGTTTTAGGCTTTTTGGTTGATTTTGTTGCCATTTATGCAATATCCTTCCCTGCACAGTCACAAACACAAAAACACGATATCTCTGGCGTTTAACGTTAGTTTATGGTCTAATAGAGCCTGAAAATGGTGAATAAAAGGTATGTGAATAAGCACATACCAAAGATCTTCAAAGATGAGAGACTTACGACTATGATAGTTGAAGAGACTACCAACGACGTTTCCGCAACTCTGATGAAAAGTCTCCTAATACAGAAGAGTGTGAGCATGACGGTCCAAAAGTCACTAGTCCACATGAAGGCAATACAACAAAGGATGCTTGGAGATTTACTATGGCTGATGATCTCAAAGAAAGCTCAAAGATCACTCATACCAAAGGAACTTCAAGTCACAAGATTAATGCTTGAAGTACAAAGTGTGCTGAATATGAAGAATCAACGCTACGAGCTAAAGATTTAAAGAATGCTAGAAGATAAAGAATTTATATTTCAAAGGTGACCTCGCTTAGGGGGAGATTGTTAGGAATACAAATATTCCTAAGTTAAATACTCAGTTACCTCAATTATGTAATAGCATAGATTTAGCTCGTAGTTATATTAATAGTAGTTAGTCCTTAGTTTAGTTAAGTAACACCGTGGAGGAAGGACGGGTCTCTTACCCACTGTATGCCTGATCCACAGCCCATACGGGGCGTTTTTCTTATTTATTTGTAAGGACTATAAATACCCCTCTCCACATGTGGAGAGGGTTGGTGCTTTCATTCTACTCAATCTAATCCTTCTTATTTTCTCTCATCTCCTTCTCTCTCTAGAAACACCCAACTCACTTTCTCTCTCTAATTTCTACTTACCATTCGATCCATAATCCTTTTTATGTCCTAGATATAGTGATTAATATTTTACACATACTTTGTACTACAGAATTCCACCATGATTGAGCTTCATCCAATAGGGTTCCTGTTGCATAGGTTACCTTACAGTTCTCGGGGCAACCACTTCTCATAAACACAGTTTCAGAACGTTCAAACCAACTGGAAAGAGCAGTATCTCCTTCAGTGCCCTTGTAGTAGGTGGGTTGACAGCTCATGAAATCCTTATAGGTGCACTTTCGTGGAATGATAGTTGTTGGTTCATCAACAGTTTCACTGGCATTGCTGGAGCGGTTCAAAGGTGTAGGTTGGTTTCCGAGTGCAGCAGCCAGGCCTTCAGCAATCATTCTCCAGATATCTTCTGGAGTCAAAGGTGGGATTGATCCTGATGCTGGAGTGGGAGTTGGTGTTGGTGTTGGAGTCGGTTCAGGTGAGGCAGCTGTTCTCCTTGTGCGAGGCATTTTCTGTCAAGATCAACAGAAACGTAAGTTTAGTTTTTCCATGCTGGAATATCTCAAGCATAAATTACATAAAGATGATGTTGTTGTTATGTGTAATTACACCGTTTGTGTCTATTTTTAAACCAGGTCTTTATTTTACCACTTGGTCGTGGAATTACTAAGGCACACAATGATTCATCGTCTACAAAAGCTTGGCTTGAAATTTCATGCTTTTTCATCATCTACAAAAGCTTGGCTTGAAATTTCTTATATATATATATCCCCTTTTATTTGTTGTTTTCCGAAACCATCTTTGTTAAAGTTTTCTTTCCACATAAAGAACTATGATCTTCTTAGTTATCACAGCATGTTTGAACATCATTCCCACACATATGCACATAATATCTCTGTCGTTGGCAATATAGTCACCTCATGTTTGAATACAATTCACAAAACACATGGATAAGATCATCACGACATGTTTTGAATGCCATTCACAACATATGTTAAAATCAACCACGGGAATGTAAATCAACATAGGAAATGTAGTAAAACCAAATACCATAATATACATTAATACTTTGTCCGTTGTTGTTCTAGAGAAACAAAAGAAACACACAAACGTCACAAGTCGCTTATTAAGTTACATATTTTTGGCATTGTTCATCCCATACTACATAAAACACATGATTGATTTTATCTTCATTCCTGGTGCCTTGCTTGCTCCTTAATCATAGCAATCTCATCCATCAGGGCTTGAATCTCCCATCTTTGGAATTCATGCACGCCCCTAATTCTTGCTTCAAGTTCTTGAAGTCGGTTCTCATAATACTCTGGTGGTGGTATAGTTGGAGTGACACGGTTTGTTGCAGTGGTTGAAGATTCTCCAGTTTCATAAACTCTTGGAGGAAAACCTGGAGGGTGAGAGGGGACATTTCCTGGAGGTACCGTCCCTCAGGAAAAAGGTGCATCCGGGAAAGTTTGAGTAAGTAAGTTAAACCAAAATTCAGGTGCTTAACAGGGTGGAGAGGGTGGCGGTGATGGTAATAGTGCCTCATAATGGCCAGGGGATGTAGGTGGTGAGTATCCTGAGATATCAAAAGGTGAAGTAGGTGATCGTGGTCGTATAGGCCTCCTTACTCGAGGAGTATTAATCTCTGTGGGACCAGTAGGTGTCCTCCTGAACGGCCTCCTAAAGGGTTCAGGCTCATACGGTTCGAGAATTCTGACCCTCCTTCCTCGGAAAACCTGAGTGAGTGAAGGTAGTGGTACAGCAGGTGTAGTTATCGTTCCTGGGTCAGGGGACCAACGCCAGGTTGACACAAGCCTCTCGTCGGTTGATGAAGAGTTGGAGTTGTCAGTTGGTATAGTTGGAGTTACCAAAGGTGTAGTGGTGACAGGTGGGATCACTGACGAAGTAGTGTCTTCAACCTCAAGTTCGGAAGAGGAGGTAGTGTGGTGCGAATAGGTAGACATGGTACTACTGTAATAACCCAATTAATAGTAACATAAGTTGCTAATCTAGCATTTAGCATATAGTTCATATAACAGATGCAACATTCTTAATTAACTGTCGTAGTTGAGTAGGCATGGAGGGCTCGCGGTGGTGTGGTGTAACCGGTCCGTTTGAAAGTGTAGTTATAGTCCAGTGTTTGAAAATACACTTGGTTCTCTATAACCAGGTCTCTGATACCAATCTGTAACACCCCCAAAAATTTGTTTAACAGCGGAAGACTTAATCTGGGTGTTACGTAGAGGATCACAGTCATAATTATAGAAAACGACTCAAAGAGATGTTTTTAAGTTCATATTATTGAATTCAAATGCAAGGATGTTCAATAGTTATTACATCACATTGATGTTTTGAAATGACTGTTTATTAATGTTACACCACCGATACAAAGGTCAAATGCCCACTCCATGCCTCCTGAGCTTGCTTCAATTACCTGAGATACATGCTAAAAAGTCAACAAAATTGTTGAGTGAATCTATAGCGTTTGTAATTAAAATCAGATGAACACATTCCAAGTATTTCACAGGTGTATAGTAGTTAGATCCATATGCTTATTGTCATAAGTCTCATGAACACAACGTTAACAAGTATGTGAGCCGTGTAATGGCATCAACACAGTATAAATTGCCCTTGGGTGAGGAGTTTGCCAGTTCTCCTAGTGTGTCAAATAATAGTGCATTTGTCTACCAGGTGTGGGCTAGAACAAATGGGTCTGTCAAGCACCAATAGATGATCTATTCACAGTTATTCGCGTTCACTCGCAAGTGACTAAGGTTCATGATAGAATGGACTTTCAAGTTGGCGTGTGTTTTATGCAATAGTTGTGTAGCATACCATAGTGATAATAGTTGATCAAAATACTTGTGTTCATATAGTGTAGCATGTATCCCACCCACATAGTTTGTAAATCATGTAAAAAGTGTGGGACTAAAGACTCACCTCAGATGAGTGGTGTATGTAGGCAAATAAGTATGTCAAGTGCAACCGGTGAATGGCTCCAACACGCAACCTGGATAATATGAGAAACCTTAGTTTCCTGTAGTGGTGTCGTTTGTATTTGTGTAATGCCTTAAGTACAAAAACAATATTATACATAATATTGTCTTGTCTTTATGTGTGATGATGATAAGTCGTGCCAGACTTATAGAGTTTTACACTCTAGCAGAGTGTAGGGTTTTCAGTACTTGATCTTGGTGAAAGTGATATGTTAATTTGATTAGTGAGAGGTGATCTTTTGTTATCTAGTTAGTTCTCAAATATTTACTTCTTGTAATTAATGTTATTAAAATAATCATTCTTACTTAAGTTTGTGAAATTACAAGTTTAGCCCTTATACTTTATAAAGTTTACATTTTTAACCCATGCGTTTATAAAAATGATATTTAAGTACCTCAAATTCATAATTATCCCATTTATAACTTTCCTTTGTCAAATTAACAGTTTTGACACCATTGTTACCATATTTACACTTTTAGTCCTTGTACTTTCAATGTTGACACTTTTAGTCCTTATGAAATGTATATTTACATTTTTAGTATGTATAATATCAAATTAGTCAATAAATGACAAAAATATTTTAAATGTACTGTTTTAACACCAAATTTACAGAAATTACAGTTTTAGTCCTTGTAGTTATAAACTTTGCAAGTTTAGTCCTTTATATATAAAATGTTCATTTTAGGTCCTTATAGTTCCAAATTTATACAAATGACTCAAAATAACTTATATTTACTGTTTGTAACCTTAGTTTGCAAAAATTATAGTTTTAACCCTTAGTTTGCAAAGTTGGCAGTTTTAGTCCCTTAACTTTGTATCTTTTGCATTTTTAGTCCAAAACAACATTTTAGCTTATGACCTTATTCCAAATAGTTTTTCAAGTTCCCAGAAGCTTAGAAAAAGTGGTGTGAGCTTATCAGTAGCTTATTAGAGCTTAAAGCTTATTTCAAATTTTATTTTAAGTGTTATTGGGCTTGGTGTGATCTGTTAAGGCCCATTGGATCTTCTGTGGGTCCAGTAGGCTTCCAACTGGGTTTGGTGGTTCTTGGGCTCATATTGGGCCTTGCCAAAATGAGAGGGAGTGTTGTTGGGCCGTAAATCAGGCCACAACAGTTTGGAGTGTGTTGGGCTTTAGGCCCATTATGGGTGTTTACATGTTTCTGAGTACGAGTGATGTAGCCGAGGATTGAGCTTGTGAAACAGCTTAAACAAGCTTTTGAGAGTGTGAGATTTGTGTGACTCTTTTGTATAGGTTCCAAAGATATAGTAGACACAAAAATACGTATAGGTTGTACGTATGAATAGTAAATAACGAGGCCAAATGAAAGTGAGGAAATCACTTGAAAACACTTAGAAATATTTCATTGTTTTTCGTTATAGGCCTTGTGAGATTGTAAACGTGTTATTTTTATGATATTAGAGTTATGTTAAGCTTATATAGAGTTCACGGTCTCATTCTTAGGTGTATAGAGATGTGGGAGAATGATTTTGTGAGTCATGAGATTAACGAGACATGGTTCAAAATGGATGAAAGTGTTGGTGCTATATTCGAATAGAAAACATAGAGATGAGTTGCAAAATAAACTAAGTGTTGGAAAACACTTACTATACCTTCAAAGGTGGGGAGTTTACGAGCTGTGGAGATCAAGGGAAGGACTTGTCAGCTTGTGGCTTGATCTCTAACACTCCAAGGTCTTGAGAAGAGCTTGTGGAGGGCTTGTACGAGCTTGGAAGGGCTTAAACTTCTTAGCTTTCTTCTCGGTACAAGGCAGTGAGCAAGAGAGGTTTGTGAGTGAGTGTGAGAGTTTTACGTGAGGTCTTTTGCATGGTAGAGTACAACCTGAGGATAGGGACGCAAGTTGAAGAGACAAAGAGAATATGTCAGTAGAATAACGAGTAGGGTAGCAGGCTAGCTTTATTGGATACAAGTTAGGGTTCCAAGTGTTATCGAGGGTCGGTTTAAGGTAGAGGTGGCAATCGAGTCGTGTTCGTGTTGACCGATTCGGGTTCGCGGGTTGGCAGGTTGAAATAACCTCAACCCAAACACGACCCATTTAGTAATCGTGTCAAGAAGCTCAACCCTAACCCAAACCTGCATAATACGTGTAACCCGTTTAACCTGTTTAAGCAAATATGTCAAGCAGTGAATAAGATTGGTGGTTTGTTGATTTAACTAGCTTAAATGCAAAAATGATATAAGGATCTAATATATGATAAAAATAACATACAAATAACTGTACGACAATTTCAATGATATCTGAGTTATAAGTTATAAGCATCAATTTCAATAAAATCTTAGTTTTAATCATAATTCACTCATATTAAGAACATAACAAAATACATTTAATCCATATCCAACATTAGAACCAAGTTATATATTTGATTTTTAGAGGTTTATATACTTAAACGGGTTCACGTGTTGACCTGTTTAACACTTGCTCAACCCATACACGACCCGTTTATTAAACGGGTTAGACGGGTTGACTTGTTTTTGACCCAAACCTGTTTATCCTCAACCCAAACCTGTTTAACTTCGTGTCGGGTTCGTGTCATTTATCGTGTCGTGTCGAGAATTGCCACCCCTAGTTTAAGGGGGTGACGAAGCAAAGAGTTCTAGAAACATGATTTTATTTCGAGTCCTAGGTACAACGAGTAAGCAGAGGTTGTAGTGAAGTCTTGAGGTCCTTGTGAAATAATATGGTCTAGTGTGAAAGGGTTTGGGATGCGTTTGGTTGCATGTATAACACAAGGGTCCGTTTGATATTGTTAACATGACCAAAAGGTCATCTTGTGATCGAGTTGAAGTCTAGGGGTGTTGAGATTGATTATTGATAGGGTTATCAAGGTAGTAGAGTAGTTTGGGAAGTTTGTAGAGGTTGTGGAGTCCTTAGGAGTCCAAATAAGAATAGCATGACCAAAAAATAAATATTATGAGTCGAAATACTTGTTGTGAGCTCTTGAAAGCTTAGTGTCGTGTTTAGCTTAGATCAAATAGCTTAGAATGAGTAATAAGAGATTTCTAAATGCCTTGGAATGTGTCAAATGAGTTTGTGCATGTTTGGAGTTTTCATGTGTACGTTTTATACACATAACATGACAACAAATTGAGATAGGGCTTGTTTGTGAATCATGAGAGTTGTGAGTTGCTTAGAAACGTTTAGGAAGTTATTTGAGAGAGTTTGGAACTCATTAGGATCAATGGCAACGCGTTTTGTAAAATGTGAATAAAGTTGGATATGTTGAGAAAAGTTGTAACCTCGATATAGATTGCCCTTCGTTTACTGTGCATTCAAACGTATTTTGATGAGATGTTAGTTGATCTCGATTCTTTTGAGTGCAAAGAATGAGATGGCACGTTTTATTCCATGTGTTGTGTGTAAGAATCGCGAACACGAGAGCCAAAGCAAACGTGCAAAGACTTACGAATTCATATGTTATATTTGTGTTGAATTTGGGCCGTTAGTGGGCTTGTGTGTTCCTTTGGCCCATTATGAAAGTAAATGTGATCCGTGTGGTAGAAATGGGCTAGTGTAGGCCCAATGAGTGTTGTGTGGCCCATTTGGTCATGTGGGGCCCACTTGAGGACAATGTGGGTCCTATAGTAAATATTATATTATATTTGGTAGTTGTGGGGCCCACAGAGATGTATTCCAGTTGTGTAAGTGTTGTGGGGTCCACCAGGAGGGAAGTGGGTCCCATAAATGTGTGTTGTAATTCATGCTTGTATTGTGGGGTCCACTAAGGTAGAAATCTCATATGTGGTTGTTGTGAGTGCAAAGTGTTGCACTTGTGATCAAAACTGATCCATAGTTGTGTTGTGCCTTGTCCAGGTCATTGTGGGTTGCGTGTGAGCTCATTCAAGGTAAGTGTGAATCACTAAGCACATAATGGTTCAGAGTTGCATAGCGTAAACAAAAGTTTAAATTTTGCCTAAAAATGGGTGTATGAACAGTAATACATAATTACTTCAAGTTTAGTGTTTCCTAATAATTGGGTTTTTAGCAGGATATTACAAAATCCAAGATAATCTTATGATAAAGCCTATTCCAAGAGAAAGAGCGCCGAGCCTTTGTCTCAAGTGCGCCGGTTACGGGGGCCAACATAATCCTATATAATCTAAGTCAAAACAAGCAAAGTGCGCTGATCTTATATCTCAAGCACGCCGGCCTTCAGCTCCATTAATGACCCTTTGGCTCTAAGAAAACTCTTGAAGGCCGCCGTTGTTTATCTCAAAGAGCGCCGACATTCAGTGTGAAGCACGCCGTTCTTATCCTCAATTTCGGCGTACTTCAGTACCTGGCCAGTCAACCTCTGCCTATAAATAGAGCCTCATTTCGCCTCATTTTCATACCAACACTCCTCCCAACAACCAACAAAGCTCTGATAATATTTCATATCGTGTTCCAATCATTGGGGTGATAGAAATAAAGTCAAAGTTCTAAAGGCGTTGTAATACTATCTCGATATTAATTGTGGTGATCGCTAGTGACGGTAGCTTCTTCATTACATTAATTCAGAAAGTATGTTGATCATTTCGTACGATATTACCACTGTAAGCATGATTATTAAAGCCATGTTAGGCTAAACTCTTTGGATATGTTAATATAATAAAGTGTTTGGTTATGGTTATGATCTCTTGTTGATTTCGTGTTTATGTCACGACCTTGCTGTGTCTAAACTTATCACCATTGTTTATCTCTTTGATTATAATTACTACTTGAAAAGGGTCGAAAGATTCGGCTAGTATTTTATGGTTTTCAACATATGTCTATGTATGTTGATCAATTGAAGGAGAAATCGCTTTTGTATTAAAATAAACAATAGAGTTTTAAACATTGCAACTAGTACTTATACTTGTTAACCACTCGTTTAAATACTAGCAGACATAAGTCTTGAATCACAAACATTAACTGATGAAACATTATTTTGACGAAAACTACTACTCATTTGTTGAACTTACTTAAAACATTGAGATCATTATCATATGCCATCACTGAGTTATAGGAACTATCCAAGTAATCATATCTGTCTCATATTTGAATTTCAAAACATCTGCATAAGTCTTCTAAATCATCTTGATTAGTTAATTGATACATAAGAGCAAACCTCAGTCCCTGTGGAACGACCTGGTCTTACCAAAACTCTTTACTATAAACGAGGGTTATACTTTTACCCGTGTGTTTTGAGTAATAAGGAATCGGTAAAATTAGTATTATAAATATAAAGCTTTCGAAACACATCAGTAAGATTGTAGCTACTACCATAATGTTAAAATAATAGTTCACTTCTTTTGATAAAGCGATTAAGAGGTTTTAGCACTTGAAAACGCGTCTGACCAACTTTAGAAATGTGCTGCTAAAGCCTAAAGCCTTTGGGGATAAATTGAAACCCGAATTGACCCATATAGTATCTTCCCCTTCCTGTTCTAGAGGAACCTTAATCTAAAATTTCTTGTGTAATATAATTATTACAAAGAATTAATAATAGTCATCTGGACTCACAAGTTTTACTGTATTATTATCATTGAAGATATACAAGATATTTAGTGAATCGTTAAACTGTCAGTTCTATAAAATCTTGTGCTCAATTTTGTTGCAATGTGTGTGGAATTGACGGAGTATTTCTTAATTACCAGAAAGTTGACATGGTGTACTTTATAGAGGAAATATCATGACAATTGCACATGTCATATATGTCACATGGTACTAATAAATAGAATTTACATAAAAATGCATCTCAATGGAAAGAATCTAGACATATATCCGTGTGAAAGGCATTGTTTCAGAACCGTATGATTGGGTTGTTATGTAATAATTTGTTCGTTATGTTTGCGGTATATTTCATTAATTGATTAGTTCTAGCTAGTTCGACCTCTTGAAAAGGTATGCTTGATGAAATGTTTATGAATGCAATGTCTACTCGTCCTCTTCAGAGTGATATACAAAAATACAATGCAAACCTCTTATCTTATATCTTTTGCTATAAGAACATGGTCGTTATGAACAAAAAGTAGTTTTATGTATCAATAGTTATACATATAGTTCGTTGAGAGAAGTTAAATTTTAGATATATCGTTATTATTAAATGTACAAGGAAAAAGAATGTATATCTCAATAAATCGATAGCTATATAAGGAGCCATTGTTACCCCTAAATAAAATCGATAGCTATATAAGGAGCCATATAATGTGGTGGACCATAAGATAACAAAACTATAGTGTTGATATCTTGTTAAACATAATGATTGTAATTTGGGAAAATTACTACTCCCTCCGTCCCATATTTATAGTCCACTTTCCTTATTAAGTAAAAACTAGAAAATCTAGTGGAGGACTATTCTATTTTAGTGGCTGAAAATTAAACTGCCCTCACTTTTATTAAACTTTTTGATTTCTCTCTCATGACAATAATTTCGGGATGGAGGGAGTAAAATAGACCTGTCGCCCTACATCTTATCACTTTATAACCTAAAAATAATTTTAAGATAAAAATAGACAAAGGGTGACTTTAGAATTAGGCAACTCAGCAATTTACAACATGTGTCCCGTGTGTGTAAAGTATTGTTTTTTGGGCAACTAGTACTAGTTGTGCAACCACCTTTTGGACAATTGGTTTTTTGGTCATTTTACAAAAACACTTTTGTACCTTACAAGTACAAACCTAAAATTAGGCAACTTGTACTATTGGGCAACCACACTATAAATTTTGGGAAGAGATCCTCTCAAGTTATTTATAACTTGATTGATCAAGTTGGGTAATTATTAACCATTGGATCAAATCCAATGGCTCAAATCAAAAAAACATGAGATGATTTGAACCATTGGATTTGATCTAATGGTTGATAATTGCAACTTGATCAATTAAGTTATAAATAACTTGAGAGGATCTCTTTAGGGCGACAATTTACTAAGTATATTTTTTTTGTGTTTTACAATGTTTTAAAAACTGATTTTTTAATTGACCCGATCAAGTCACTGGATCAATGGTTCGACCGGCGAGTCAAACCGTTTATTTATACACATAAAAAATGTAATAAATCATGTTACCAAACACATATATTACTTGTGAAAACCAATATGAAACAAATGTAAAACCTTGGAAATCAAATACTAACCATAGAATAAGTTTACCAAACATACAATCCAATAAAAACACATATGAACAAATGGGAATACAAGTTCCAAACTTTAAAAAAAATTACATCCAAGTTACTTTGTTGTCGTACTAGAATATTAGGAATAAAGAATCATGGTTTTTGGAAAACTATATACACTGATATTCCCATAAAAGTGTGATATTGTTGTATAGATTTAACATTTATGTTATCACAACTTTATATGTTCGCACATTATACTTACTTCCCGCATCAAATATTTAAATACATAAACATTTTGGATTAAAAATGACGGCAGCAATACTACGCTAATATTACAAAATGTTAACATCAAGGTAGAAACTTGATCATGTAATTTCATTTGTTTAGTAGCTTAAGATTTGATGCCAATAACTCTCGATTATCCATATTGGTCAATTAGAGAAAAAAAAAGAAAAAAAAAAGAAAGAAAAACGCCTGTTTTAGTGAACCGGCTTGACCCGGGTCAAGTGAAACCCTTCGGTTCAATCCGGGTCTTAAATGTCACATCTCGCCAAGGAGGAAACGCGAGTGTGTAACTTCATGGATATCATCACAACACATGGTGTCTATGTAGAGAAATACTACATGCACATAAATAGAGCAAAGTACAGACACGAAGTGTCGTAACAATACCCCAAAATAAAATAACCAAACAAATATCCAAAGGTATCTTTAATAAATCTCAAAGTACCAAATGAAAGACATAATCGTATTACAACCAAGTTCAAATATATTCAAAACCAAACATAGAATAAGTTCTTCTCAAATGCAAATAAGTCTCGTCTAGTCGCTGCTCTCAACCTTAGCCTTAGAATGCTCACCTGAAAATGATGCTTAAAACGTCAACATAATGTTGGTGAGATTCATAGGTTTAAGACACACAATATCACTCGAGGCAACCAGTTCACTGTGATTATAAAACATACCAGGACATTAAGTATAGTTACCAAATAAGCTAGCATGCAATCACACAACATAAGGCAACCATTGGGACGGAACGTGCCCACCGATCCAAATACCATATCCATTATCAATTGGGACGGAACGTGCCCACCGATCCAAATACCATATCACACATAAATTGGGACGGAACGTGTCTACCGATCTAAGNACATACCAGGACATTAAGTATAGTTACCAAATAAGCTAGCATGCAATCACACAACATAAGGCAACCATTGGGACGGAACGTGCCCACCGATCCAAATACCATATCCATTATCAATTGGGACGGAACGTGCCCACCGATCCAAATACCATATCACACATAAATTGGGACGGAACGTGTCTACCGATCTAAGTATCACAACATTTATCATCAATTGGGCCGTACGAACGAGCAACGGGATAAGCATCCCCCCAATTGGATCCCACAATTTAACCACCCCGCATTAACATAACATGTAGCCTACACACGACAACCACTTACAAGTCCATGTATTTATTAGACACATAATCACAGTAACTTAAATCATAATTTAACACAAGCATCATTCCCATCCCAAGTTTAAAACAATGTAAAAATGGGACTATGAACTCACCTCAGTCTTTGCAGCTTCCAAATAAACAATCACAAATCTATACAACAAAATAAACCCACATTACACGCGACCAAGCTAAAAGCTATAGTCCATGTAATACACATATGATAGATGTCTAAGGTTCATATAAACCACTATGGTTCACCTAGACACCATACTAAGCACCACCAATCACTTACAATCACTAAATCTCTTGCAGAAATAATTTCAGAAAACGCAGAATTTTGGGGTACATTCACCCACATACAATCATGACAAAACAAGCTCCACAACTCACACCAAAAATTCCCCATGGTCTCTTATGAGTAGACAAGCTATCCTAAGAAGGCCATGCACTCTAAACACACACAAGTACCCATAAGAAAATCAAACTTGACAACTATCCAGATTCGGATCTGAACGCACACCAAAAAGTTTTGACCAAACTAACATACTTGTACAACTTTTTATCGCAAATCATTTGCATGGGAGTCTAAGTACATATGAAATCACTACCAAACTAACATACTTGTACAACTTTTTATCGCAAATAATTTCAGAAAACGCAGAATTTTGGGGTATATTCACCCACATACAATCATGACAAAACAAGCTCCACAACTCACACCAAAAATTCCCCATGGTCTCTTATGAGTAGACAAGCTATCCTAAGAAGGCCATGCACTCTAAACACACACAAGTACCCATAAGAAAATCAAACTTGACAACTATCCAGATTCGGATCTGAACGCACACCAAAAAGTTTTGACCAAACTAACATACTTGTACAACTTTTTATCGCAAATCATTTGCATGGGAGTCTAAGTACATATGAAATCACTACCAAACTAACATACTTGTACAACTTTTTATCGCAAATAATTTCAGAAAACGCAGAATTTTGGGGTATATTCACCCACATACAATCATGACAAAACAAGCTCCACAACTCACACCAAAAATTCCCCATGGTCTCTTATGAGTAGACAAGCTATCCTAAGAAGGCCATGCACTCTAAACACACACAAGTGCCCATAAGAAAATCAAACTTGACAACTATCCAGATTCGGTTCTGAACGCACACCAAAAAGTTTTGACCAAACTAACATACTTGTACAACTTTTTATCGCAAATAATTTGCATGGGAGTCTAAGTACAAAAAGGGCTAACCTAGATCTTACTTTTTCATACACAAATCACTACCAAACTTATGACCTAATTCTGTCCCGGTTTAACAGCTTTGACACCTCAAATTGTAAAAATTGTTGACTGACTTCTGGACCTCGAAATCGATTGTGGTCGGACTTTTTGGAAAGATCTTTCTCTGAACTATAATTTAGACTCAAAATTCGTGATCTAACTCATCTCCATCTATTAAATATCTTCGTATCTTTACAGCACTATAATTCTGTCCAAACCCTAACTCATTAACTAACGCGTTTTATGACCAAATCTTTTTACCAATCATCATAATATTATTAACCAATGATTCCAACATGTTTAAAATCATTAATTTACAGAAGTTTACAAACCCTAGATCCATCATAATTAATATTACATGAATTATAATAATTAATTGAACATAAGGATTAAAGATTATACCTCAAACTTGAGTTTTAAGCTTCAAAAAGTAAAAACCCTAATTTTTCTTCTTCTCCTCTCCCTTGGTCGACTATTCCCAGAGAAAAAGAGGTTTGGAATTGTCTTGATTTTATATATATACTATCCTAATATAATTCTAGATAACCCTTTTAATTAGGAGTTGTAATTGGACTAAAATTGGTTTCCTTTTTCCCCTAAAACTCTATATGGATCGATTTTTACTTACATATATATATATATATATATATATATATATATATATATATATACTATTATATCATACTATATTATATATATATATATATATATATATTGTCACACCCCGCCGAAAGCGGAAACGCGGAGGTGCAACATAATCAATATACATCGCACAAGAGATTTATAGAACAATACCATAATTTACATTAAAGGAAAAGTATATCATTACAACATTTGTTTAGCCGACATCGGCAATTTAAGACACAAAGTTTTAGTTCCCAAAAGATAGCTTGAAATCCATAATGATTAGTAGTGACGGCGTGAAAACTTCATTATGCAAGGACCATGGAAGAAAACCTACTGACGATCACCTGAAATGCATGAGAGAAAACGGCGTCAACTATGAAAATAGTTTGGTGAGTACACACGGTTTTAGTAATATAAAACGCCTCTAAAAGAGTGTCAAAGTTTCCGGTTCTTTACGAATAGTCCACAAAGCAAAGGCATTGTAAATCCACTCAGTTCCAAGGCCTCGGCCATACAAGACTTGCAACCTGTGTGTTCACAACCCATTGCCACATTAAGTAGACGTTATCTACGTAGTCGTAGTAAGTTACATATGGTCAATATAGTTCACAATAAGGGGCCACATAGTACATAATAAATCAAGGCCCGCTCCGAACAAAGGAGGACTTGAAGTCACTCCGCCACCTAGACAAAGAATTATTGTCACTCCGCCGTCTTGGCGAAGAATTATTAGTCACTCACCATGGCGAGAATTGTTAAGGATGCTCTGAACAGAAGGAGACTTTATAGTTTGTTGCCCCGAACAAAGGAGACTTTAAGTCTTAGCACATACAGTACAATAAGCTCCACAAGTTCAAGTCAAAAGGTTCAAAATAAGTCAAAGGGTTCAAATAATGGTGTTCGTTAATAATAGCAAACAAGTTTGTTTGGAGTACGTTGTTGCTTACGAGCATAAATAGTGAAGCATTAGTCTTTTAAGTTCATTTAAGGAGTAAACAATATAGTTCATGCATCCACCCCAAAACGGATTTAAAATAGTTATAAAAAAGGGGTTCGTGAATACTCACTTGATATGATGACAACAATGACACAATAGAGAATATGATGGAAGCGAGGCTCGCGTCTCTAACCGCGACCTATTCATGGACGATTATGATCTACTTTAGATTATGAATTGATGTAGTGGAATGTACATGCACATGCCTATCTATACCACTCGTACTTAGAAAATAAATGTTATCGTTGAAATTCATTGTTTGGTAAAGTCTGTGAAGACTTATGGAACACTTTATGCGGTATTATATGTAGTAAACGACGTCATACGATAGTAGTGTAGTGAAAAAGTAAGAAAATATAGTTTTACGGCAAAACTTGTGATTTTCATCGTGGTCAAAAGTGACCAGGCTGCTCATGGTAAAACCAGTTGTAAAACAGTGAATATTAAGTTTTAGGGGAGCAACTCATGATATATTTAGGAGCTTGTAGCATAAGCTAAAAGTCTCAGGAAGTGAAGTTGGGTCTGAAAAGGTCTTAAATCATAAGTAAAATAGCCATGTATTAAGGGTGTTTGGGCTGTTTTTTGCAGTTTCTGGGTGGGTTTTTGGTAAAACTTTGAGAGGTCATAAGTTACTCATTTTTAATCCGTTTGACTAATAATTGGACTTTTTGAAAACTAGGCCAGGAGAACTAACTTTTTGTCCCTTGATGTAAATTTTCCAGAAACGGGTCTAAGTATGAGAAAAATGGGCTCAAACATTGATAGTTGGCGAACTGCTTGACACTTAGAAAAATTTTAAGTGTTGAGCTGGGTAAAATGTACGTTATACGTTAAGTTTGAAACGAGTATATCTTGGTCGTTTTAAGTCCGTTTCTCAAGTTCTTTATATCCCCGGTCTCGGGTTTCAGTGAACTAGTGTATTTTTAAGGTTCCGGGTTGTCTTGGGTTAAGTTTAACGCCTCGTTTTTGTCCGTCGATTGTGGGTTAACAGCCCACTATTTTCTTAAAAATGGTTTTCGTGGTCTTAAAT
>LBNU01022088.1:87623-104546 GCA_014162995.1 Artemisia annua | reverse complement strand
TATATATATATATATATATATATATATATATATATATATATATATATATATATATATATATATATATATATATATATATATATATATATATATATATAGACATACACACACACACAATGGGGTTTTAAAAACTTATTATCTTATTATTTTATCATTCTAAATTTGTACAGGTCCCAAGTTGGGACTGGACAAATTATTAATTTTATCAAGGTTATTAATTTATCGAGTATTAATTTATAAAGGTTTTACTGTATTATACTCTTCTAGTACATGTCACATTATTGTGATTTTCTTCCTTTATAGGAAAATGTTCATTTATTCTTAGAATAAAACTTCAATATAAGTGGTTATAATAATAAAGTGTAATAAGTTCATTGATTCAATTAAATCCTATGTTTAAAAAAGCAAAGATTACTGAACTTTTGAAACTTCAAGATTTAATTTAGAGTTTTAAAAATTATTCATGTTTGTCAATTGATAACAACAAAATTGTGTGAAATCTTGTTTAAATCGCTCTAACAATTTCAAAAACGCACAAAGTTATGATAAAATTTCTTGCTCTATGTTATTTCCACCCAAACCACTCTAGAATTACATGTGAATATGGTCAATATAGCACCTCGAAGATAAAACATTGTTCAAAATTCAATGTTGAAAATATTTTTCCCCTTATTGGAACACTAATCTATTAACAAAATTTCTATATGTCGTAAAGAGGTTTTGTCTAAGAAGAAAATTGTGAAGAATCCTTTAAGCCCATCTAGGATTAGTTACATCGATTGCACAGCGGAATAATGAGAAGAACATAATCAACATTACTAATAAGGTTTTCTTTATTAAATATAAATAAACTACTACTCCCTCCGTCCCAAAATTATTGTCCACTTTGAATTTTCAAAGTCAATCAGGTTCGACTTTGACCATAAATATATATTTTTAGTTATATAATACTTTATGAAAAATTATACCATTGAAAAGTACACTTAAAACCCAATCCATTTATATATTTTGCATCAAATATTATGTAACATCCACAAAAATATTTAAGGTCAAAGTTGAAGAAGAAAGACTGAAAAAGTCAACAGTAGACAATTAATTTGGGACGGAGGGAGTATTACTACTACTAACTACTACATGCTCTATGCGTTTGCTAGACTCTCATTGAAGAGACTATGAATTAATGAGATGCCAATAACCAACGCCGTGCCTCTCTTTAAATAATAGAGAGGCTAGGGTTTACATAAAAACATAGCTTACTATGAAAGCTAACTAAATATTTCATCTTAGGTCCTCATTGTTTCTTCGTTCTTCGTTCTTCATTCTTCTCGTGGGTTTTGTAATCATCAAATCTGCAATTCCCAACAATCTTCCTCTATTTGATATTACAAAACAATCTGCATGAAGAAACAATGCTAAAACATGTCATCACAAATAATAAGCTGCACATCATAATACTTCTTCCCCTTTTTGTAATCATCCAATAGGGGTCTTGTGCATCCCGTAAACGCTTCCCCTCAAGTGATGCATGTAGATGGTTACGTATTTTTGAACAATAAGCTTCCCCTTAAAAATATACTAACCATTTCATGAATCAGCAGAAATAACCAGCAGATTTTATTTTTATTTTTTTTATTTTTTATTATTTTTTTTTATTTTTTTTTTATTTTTATTTATTTATTTTTTTAACTAACAGTAGAAACCAAGCAGCAGTAGAATCCGTGCAGCAGGAACAAGTAGCAGTAACCAGTGAAAGCAGCAGAATCACATCTCTTGAATCCAGTAGGCTCCATGGAGTGATCACTGATGAAAAAAATCAAATATAACTGATTTGATGAAGAAGTGAAATCTCCCAAACTTGCATCTTATGTCTTGCACTATCCACGTGACGTCAAACCCATAAAATATGAGTAGTGAAAGCCTCTTGACAAACTCCTCATTGACTTATCCAATGAGANATATATATATATATATATATATATATATATATATATATATATATATATATATATAGACACACACACACACACACACAATTGGGTTTTAAAAACTTATTATCTTATTATTTTATCATTCTAAATTTGTACAGGTCCCAAGTTGGGACTGGACAAATTATTAATTTTATCAAGGTTATTAATTTATCGAGTATTAATTTATAAAGGTTTTACTGTATTATACTCCTCTAGTACATGTCACATTATTGTGATTTTCTTCCTTTATAGGAAAATGTGCATTTATTCTTAGAATAAAACTTCAATATAAGTGGTTATAATAATAAAGTGTAATAAGTTCATTGATTCAATTAAATCCTATGTTTAAAAAAGCAATGATTACTGAACTTTTGAAACTTCAAGATTTAATTTAGAGTTTTAAAAATTATTCATGTTTGTCAAATGATAACAACAAAATTGTGTGAAATCCTGTTTAAATCGCTCTAACAATTTCAAAAACGCACAAAGTTATGATAAAATTTCTTGCTCTATGTTATTTCCACCCAAACCACTCTAGAATTACATGTGAATATGGTCACATTATATAGCACCTCGAAGATAAAACATTGTTCGAAATTCAATGTTGAAAATATTTTTCCCCTTATTGGAACACTAATCTATTAACAAAATTTCTATATGTCGTAAAGAGGTTTTGGCTAAGAAGAAAATTGTGAAGAATCGTTTAAGCCCATCTATGATTAGTAACATCGATTGCACAGCGGAATAATGAGAAGAACATAATCAACATTACTAATAAGGTTTTCTTTATTAAATATAAATAAACTACTATTACTACTACTAACTACTACACGCTCTATGCGTTTGCTAGACTCTCATTGAAGAGACTATGAATTAATGAGATGCCAATAACCAACGCCCTGCCTCTCTTTAAATAATAGAGAGGCTAGGGTTTACATAAAAACCTAGCTTACTATGAAAGCTAACTAAATATTTCATCTTAGGTCCTCATTGTTTATTCGTTCTTCATTCTTCTCGTGGGTTTTGTAATCATCAAATCTGCAATTCCCAACAATCTTCCTCTATTTGATATTACAAAACAATCTGCATGAAGAAACAATGCTAAAACATGTCATCACAAATAATAAGCTGCACATCATAATACTTCTTCCCCTTTTTGTAATCATCCAATAGGGGTCTTGTGCATCCCGTAAACGCTTCCCCTCAAGTGATGCATGTAGATGGTTACGTATTTTTGAACAATAAGCTTCCCCTTAAAAATATACTAACCATTTCATGAATCAAGAGAAATAATCAGCATATTTTATTTTTATTTTTTTTATTTTTTTTTATTTTTTATTATTTTTATTTTTTTTATTTATTTATTTTTTTAACTAACAGTAGAAACCGAGCAGCAGTAGAATCCGAGCAGCAGGAACAAGTAGCAGTAACCAGTGAAAGCAGCAGAATCACATCTCTTGAATCCAGTAGGCTCCATGGAGTGATCACTGATGAAAAAAATCAAATATAACTGATTTGATGAAGAAGTGAAATCTCCCAAACTTGCATCTTATGTCTTGCACTATCCACGTGACGTCGAACCCATAAAATATGAGTAGTGAAAGCCTCTTGACAAACTCCTCATTGACTTATCCAATGATACACTGAGCACGAATAACGTAACTCCTTCAAGTGATAGAAAATGTACACATTAAGCACAATATGATAGATCCGTACCCCTTCACTAGAGTCGTCAAGTCTTCGTCACCATACAAACCAAGCAAGTTATCTTAAAAGGTCCTGCTCCCTTTAAGATATGATAAGAACACAAAACCTGTGAAAATCAACTACAACATCAAACAAGCGATAATCAAATGTCTTCAACACAAGTAATCTTCTCAACGAAATGATGATGGTTGATAACTCCGTCCTCCCTAACCATTAGTGACATTAGAACTGTCACTTAAAACATACGAACAGTAATCTCACGTGACTAGTAGCAACCAAAACCGACCAAAACAAAAAGTATACAACAAGTCAGCAGGAACCATAAAGAAGTCAGCAAGAACCGTATGTACCAGCAGGAACCCACCAGTAGGAATGAAACCTAACCAGCAGGAACAAGTACGATCAGCAGAAACCAAAAGCAACCAGGAGGAACCAAGAAATACAACCCGTATATATTACCAGCAGGAACCAGACTCATCAATACTTTATATCTTCTCGTAACCAATCAAACAGCAGCAACATAAATACACCGACAATATTAATAAATAACCAATGATTTGAATCACTGATTTGTCGGCTGAATTAATAAACAAAATCTTCTCACACCGTACCACTTGCAAATAAATGTCAACCCATAAATGACATCGAATAAATAGGTACGAGAAAACTTATTTCCTTAGCTGTCACATCTCCACGTGATCTCATAATCAATTAATATTAATTACGAATCTCCAAATGCAAATAAATAGAAACCAGATCCGCATACTTAATAGACATCAGCAGAAACAATATTCGTCCCCACAACCACCGGCAGCATCCAATCATCACACAAAACAACCAATTAAGTAATCAACCCACACACCGAGAATAAAATAATCAGGAGCAGCAATACGTTTAAATTGCATCGACCAATAAATTATAACTTGTTGTGTCTGCTTCACATGTGAGAAAACGACAGAACACAATTCACTTTCACCACTTGCGCCACATATATCAATTCATATTGAAAACAACAATACCAGCAACAACACGACAAAACGCCTCTAATTAGCATAAAGCCAATAAAACACACCGACAGTAGCAAAGCGACAAGACAATAATTCCACCATCGATTCATTAAACAATTCAAGAATAATACCGACCCATGAATACAATACCCATCAATCATGAACTCATTTAATTGGTACGAGGTTAACAATTTATTATCATGCGAATCATGGAATAAATCAACCAATCACGTGCAATTAATTTAGAACAGATACGAAGTTACCTTGATCAACGCTGCTTTCTCACATCTGCTTTTTACCAGACCTGCTCCAATTCGAAACTGCTTCTCGCCCATAAACACGACTATGAAAACCTTGTATAAACCCTAGATATCAAGAACCTGGCTCTGATACCAATTGTGAAGAATCGTTTAAGCCCATCTAGGATTAGTAACATCGATTGCACAGCGGAATAATGAGAAGAACATAATCAACATTACTAATAAGGTTTTCTTTATTAAATATAAATAAACTACCATTACTACTACTAACTACTACACGCTCTATGCGTTTGCTAGACTCTCACTGAAGAGACTATGAATTAATGAGATGCAAATAACCAACGCCCTGGCTCCCTTTATAATAGAGAGGCTAGGGTTTACATAAAAACCTAGCTTACTATGAAAACTATTTAAATTTTTCATCTTAGGTCCTCATTATTTCTTCGTTCTTCATTCTTCTCGTGGGTTTTGTAATCATCAAATCTGCAATTCCCAACAAAAATGCATTCAATTCTCTACAAGGTGCATAAACCTGAATAGTAACACTAGAAAACATCTAATTTTCAAATTTTAAGTTTGAATGTGGTCTTGGGTATGTTTGGTAAAACGAGCAGTGGTCGATAACAGTAGCAGTTAGCAATAGCAGTAGCAGTTAATAGTGGCAGTTTATTTTACTAAAAAGCGTTTAGTAATGTAGCTGTAATTATAAAAGTAATATTTAAACAAAACAAAAAAATGCTAAATGTTTTTTTGCCAAACAAGCTTTAACATTCAAATGCTAAATGTTAAATGCTCTAAAAAAGATTGTCACCAAACATACCTAAATCTTCGAGATGCTAGATAACGTGACTAGTCTACCAACAGGTATATAAAATTTTTTACTTGTTCGTATACCAATCTCCCGATAGATATATAACTTTTCTTTATTGTTGGTAAATGATCTCCCGACAATGGTATTAATTACTTTTGAACATATTCACGTTCCTCAAATGATAAGAACAAAAGTTGTGTGAAATTCCAGATCTATGATTTTTTCTTATTATGACCCAAGCCGAATTTTCCTTAAAGGGCTTTTTTCTCCATAATTCACATCACTCTTATTCTTGTTCTTGTTTTTCTTCTTTTGAGTTTACTTGCCTTGTGCATTCGAAGCTCTGTTTTCTCAACTTCACATTTTGAGTGTTGTATCTGAAAGTTGATTCTCTTTTTTAGTTCTCACAAATATATCAGTCTATTTCATTATTTTTTTTGGGGTCTTTCGGTTTTGGGGGTCCGATGTAGCTATTGTTAGTTTCCAAAGAGTCTTTAAACTATGTAATATTTCTTTCTCTATTAACTTGAGAGGAAGAAAATCTTTGGCTTACATTAAAATACTTCTTTAGAAACTTTTAGAGCCGCATATTCGATATTTTTAGAATCAAGTTATCAACTTCTGAGTCAAATGTATTTTTACTAGTGCCACACCCCGCCTAGGTGAAACACGAGGCGTGACAAAGATGATCGTCATAACACACTACTGAAAAATAATAGAGAAAAACTAAGTGAAAATTAATCAACCAAAGTGTCATAATGACTCCCGACACAAGTGAAAAATTCGGATGAAAACCTATAATTCGAAACCACAACAAACACAAGTCATATAGTCATACATGAAAACCTATAATTCGGATGTTTCATCAGGGTTTACACGTTTTTTGTATGTTTTATTACGTTTTTATACATATGAAAACGAATAAAAATAGATAATAACGGATAAAACGTATAAAAACATAAGAAAACACATAAAAAAGCATAAAAACATATAAAATGTACTAAGGCGTATACAAATGGAACGTATAAAAAGTATAAAAATGTATAAAAACAGATGAAAAATACAAAAGCATAAAAAAACGTATAAAACATACAAAACGGATAAAAGCGGATAAAACGTAAGAAAACATATAAAAACAGATAAAAAATATATAAAAACCTATAAAAATGTACAAAAACATATAAAACGGATAAAATGTATAAAAATGGATAAAAACGTACAAAAACGTATAGAAACGGATTAAATAGAAAATTTTACTTTATGTTTATTTTATTGTTTTTATTTTAATTTCAGTCGCTTGAAGATTTTTTTCATGTTATTTGATGTTAAATTTTACCTTTTTACTTCTTTATTTTCTCGTATTAGACTCTTTTTATTTATTTTATAATTTAGTTGGATAGTATATAATATTTGTTTTCGTGTTTTGAAGATGTCTTTATAATATTGCAAAGGTTAATAGAGAATTGAGATAGAAAACAACAACACTTGAACATGTTTTATAGTTTTGCAAAATGGAAAACACAAACGCATGTTTCTCTAACTAAACTTTTTTCGATTTTTACAATTATTTCGTGGAGATAGAAACCCCCTCTATTTTTCTACGAAACAAGAAAAAGGAAATGAAGGAAAATTTTCTCCAACTAAACGCAACCTAAGGCTCTTACAAAATAAAATTCTGATCTAAAAGTTTGAAAACTCAAAGCTTTAGAAAACCACTTGTTGATTGTTAAAAATGATCATACAAAAGAGGTTTTTAATCTTAAAGATTCAAAATTAAATCTTTTGAAACGTATAAACAATATTCGAAAAATAGGATAGACTATTCAAACTTTTCATTTGATGCTTTCATCAAAAGATATGCTTGGTTATGAGAATCCCAATAATTTGAACAAAGCGAAGCTATTGACACCAAATTTGTATAACGTTGACAAGATGGGAAATATATTGTTACAGATCATATGATTAATTCTCAAGAGTTTTAGAAATGAAATGGAAAAATGTTTAAAAGTACAACAAGGAAAAACCGCATACTCGTATCATGGCTTTAAGTACAATTTGACTGAAAACAAAAAGGAGAGTGTTCCAAAAGTCCCTTTGGAAAGAAAAGACAAAAATTTGAAATAACATTCAGAACAAGCAAAACTTGATATTTAAGATGCTAATTTATGGCAAAGTAAAGCTTTTGTCGTTTAAAACATCAAACTGTTCATACGTTGGTTGGGTCTTATTCGTGAGGAGAAACAAACTAAATTTGATTTTCATGATTTATCATCTTAGAAAGCTGAAATTAGAAGCAAAGCTAAAAAGATTTTGAACACTGAAATTGCACTTACATGCATTATGTTAATGTTCGTCTAAATGATTTTGAACAAGATCTCGTCTATGAGATGAAAAAAGACTTAGCTTATGTCACGTCTCTTGAAACAAATTTGTTGAAAAATGCTTAAACTTTGATATTCGAAAAGAATTTTTCACAAATCAATTTGAGTCAGTCAAATCAGTGTCTTTTAGCCGTGAGGACGAGAATGTGAATTTTCAGCAGAATTCTTATTTGGAATTTGATAATCTTTGTCTCAAAAAGACCGTAATTGAGATTTCAAAAAAAGCAGCTGATGTCAAAGCAGAATTGTCAAAAAGAACTCCCAAGTTTGAGATTTCGCAAAACTTAGGCGCGTTTAGTAAGGAGGTTTTCCAGAAAAATTTTCCAAGAAAACGTAAGAAAATGGAAAACGCGTTCAAATTGAGTTTTTTTCCAAAAGTTTTCTTGGAAAAATGGAGAAGCTGTTTTCCAAGTTTATAACTAAGTTTTGGAAAACTCCCTTTATGAGTTCTCCATATGTTTTCCATTTTAGAAAACTCCATCTAAACACGTTTTCAAGTGTTCTCTAGAGAAAGAATAGCTCCCCCATTCTCCAGAAAACTGAAAAATAAAAACTAGGAAAATTTTTTCATTACTAAATGCGCCCTCAAGGCTCAAAGTATTTCTTTTGAACTCGAACTGTAGAAAATGATTAAAGAAAACAAAAATGACAAAACGCATTATAAAAAATCTTTGACATTAGTATCTGTTTGAAAATGACAACCAAGACACGAACCATAAATGCACATAAATACCATAGGTTTATATAGTTGCAAAAAATTATTGTCAAGGCAACATTTAGTACTCACTATGTTCCAAAATTATTGTCCAGGCAACATTTAATACTCACTATGTTCCAAAATTATTGTCGAGGCAACATTTAATACTCACTATGTTCCAAAATTGTTGTCGATCCATAAAAAACACATAAATTCAAAAATGAGTTGTCTAATAAGTGGGGATGGGGATTTTCTCAAGTTGGAAAATCAACTTGACTCAAGTTGGGGAAGTGTGAGCCATTGGATTTGATTCAATTGCTCAAATCAAAAGAAGTTTTTTTGATTTGAGCCATTGGATCAAATCCAATGGCTCACAAATGCCCAACTTGAGTCAAGTAATGGGAGAGGATCCTCACACAATAATGGCCATAAGGCATTGGTTTAGATACATAAAAAAGGAAACGTGAAGTTCATTAAATTAAAAATCACATGTAGTTAAGGTAATTTATATGTTTAACTAATGTGTATTAAATGCATTTTCTAACTTAAAAGGAAAGTTCGAGTTTAGTTAATAACATTTAACCAATGCCTTATAGGCACCCGTTAGACAAACCCATTGAAAAAAGAATGATTGCTAGAACTACAAAAATTTTATAAAATGTTTTCCTCACAATGATATGTCAAGTAAACTTGTGAATGTATTTAAGATTTATAAGTACGTTAAAAGAATGCCAGTAACTATATGATAAATCATTTTGTGAAAAGTTTTGTGTGAATCTTTTGTGATTCTAGCATTCCTCTTAATAAAAAAAATGCATTTATTATTGTTTTAATTTTTGTAAAAGACATAAAAAGATAGTTCTACCCTTTGACTATAAATTCATAATTTCATTTAACTTTGTAAATAATATATTTGATTAAGGGTAGTAAAGTAAACTTAAATAATTGTAACTTATATATTTAGGCATGAACAATTATTTTGGAACAAACCAAAAATAAATTGTGTACAATAATATAGGGACGGAGTAAATATATGTTTTGAGACCTCTTATACTTAAAGGTAGATAGATACCCGGAGACAAATACAACATGGATCAACTAAAGCCTACATCTGCCAATTCATGCCCACTTACACCACTCACCTTCTTACAACGAGCTGCTACTGTGTACGGCGATTGCATTTCCGTTGTATACAATGAAACCATCTTCACATGGAGTCAAACCAGTCAACGATGCCTTCAGGTAGCCTCGTCTCTCGTTGAACTTGGTATCCGAAGAGGTGATGTTGTATCGGTTTTAGCATTTAATGTTCCAGCAATGTATGAACTTCAGTTTGTTGTGCCAATGTCTGGTGCTGTACTCAACAATCTCAACACTCGTCTTGATTCTTCGACAATTTATGTCATGCTTCGACATAGTGAGTCGAAAATGTTGTTTGTTGATTCACATCTTCGTGTTATTGCACTAGAGGCTATGTCTAGATTTCCACCGGGAGTATGTCAACCTGTGGTCATTCTCGTTAGTGACCATAACGATGAAGTCTCAGACACGATGAAGTCTCAGACAATTTAACAGGTTTGACAACTCCCTACAACTATAAAATCAGGGGCGGAGCTATTAAGGGACCGGGAAGGGTCTGGCCCCCTTAGGCCTAAGCCCGTTAGTGTATTTTTTCGCGATTTCATGTGTTATTCCGGAAAAAAAAATTCGGCCCTCCCAAAAAAAATTTCTAGCTCCGCCACTGTAAAATTATATATATATATTATATATTATAAATATATATATATATATAAATATATATTAATATATACTTATACTATATTATATTATATCATATATATAATATATAATATTATATATATATAATATATTATATTATATATATAATATATATATATATATATATATATATAATAATAATAATTAGAAAAGTATTGGAGTGACTTACGTATACATAATCCCTTTTTTGGTTTTTTGTTATTTGCTCTTTTTATAGCAACGTCCATTAATTAACGGGCATTTGGAATTTTGGATGTGCATTGCATGCATACATAGTTACATACGTGACAATAAAGTATCATTTGAAATCATATCATAAGCAATCATAATATATTTATGATATTGTGATTGTTTCACTAAAAGTGCTAAGTACCCAACATGTTATGGGCCGGCTGTGTTATATCTAGGAGCTTCATGTCATTGGTGCGCCTATGAGGTGATACTCACACCACCCTTTTTTATTTTTTACCACAATTATGCATATCTCACCTTGTAACATATGTTAGTAGTGTAACATTGTAGTGAAAGAATAAAAAAGTGGTGTGAGTATCAACTCTCATAACAAAAACACATAAAAACATTGCCAAATTTTTAAACACCGTCTTTTGTTTTTGGACCGTTACATTCAAAATTAAATAAATAATAATAACAATAAAAATAACAATAACAATAACAGCTGTTGGTTATTATGTGTTTCTGTGTTCCCAGATTAGGGTTAAAATAATCAATGAAGTACCGGATATTCACTTGAAATCGTGGTATCACTTTCCAATAGAAACTATTCGACCATATGCCTGGGTTACACGAATATCTCTATGGGATAAGACCAAGTGATGTTCTTGTTTTAGGCACAAATAAAGAACAGAAGTGTATTCAAGTGTTTAGGGTTTTTGTGTTGATCGTATCATGCAGATGTGTTATGACCTCTATTTATATAGAGAATACTCAAACCCTAGCCCATGGAATTATGTATAATTAATGGCCCATTAATTATAACATAATACATTCCATAATAGTAGGGATCAATACTGAGGGGATCAGCGGTTGTAAACGTAGCAGTACTTTCATAATAATCGAGCATACCTTTGAACAATCAATACTTTTGATCAAGAAGCTACTTTGATCAAGCAACCCTATTTGATCAGTAAAAAAACAATACTTTGATCAAAGCAAGCCTTGATCAAGCAACACTTTGAGTCCGAACGCCAGTACTTTAAGTTTACTACCTAGCGACAGATTCAAGCTATCCATAACCACTGCGATTGACGTCAAGGAATTCCATGACCAAGATAGTCGTACACCCTCCATATCCCAAACCCATTCCAGCGTGTCGGGGGGCAATTAATCTTTCAAAGCTGCACTAAATGTTCCAACCATCCTACCCAATTTAGTTTCACTTCCTTCCTGCATGATAAATACCAGACAAAAACAAACAAGTGCCATAAATGAAAATATCCTGAGATTGAATTCACAAATTCGTACATATACGTGCTCAAGCCATATCTCGAGAATGCAGGGTGTTCTTAAAGAATTGCAACCCATCAACCCATTTCGCAATACATGAAGACTAAATACACAAGCTTTTCAAACTACTAAAACTCCTACACATTACAAGCCATGCCTTCTATATCCAAATTGATAAATCTTTGTAACCAGCTAAAGCTCCAAAAGCTTCCTGACAGCGCAAAACTTCAACATCATTACATAGGTGGTTCATCTTTAATATGCTCCTGCTCAGCCACTTTTTCAAGAATTAACCAGNCGCTTGAAGATTTTTTTCATGTTATTTGATGTTAAATTTTACCTTTTTACTTCTTTATTTTCTCGTATTAGACTCTTTTTATTTATTTTATAATTTAGTTGGATAGTATATAATATTTGTTTTCGTGTTTTGAAGATGTCTTTATAATATTGCAAAGGTTAATAGAGAATTGAGATAGAAAACAACAGCACTTGAACATGTTTTATAGTTTTGCAAAATGGAAAACACAAACGCATGTTTCTCTAACTAAACTTTTTTCGATTTTTACAATTATTTCGTGGAGATAGAAACCCCCTCTATTTTTCTACGAAACAAGAAATAAGAAATGAAGGAAAATTTTCTCCAACTAAACGCAACCTAAGGCTCTTACAAAATAAAATTCTGATCTAAAAGTTTGAAAACTCAAAGCTTTAGAAAACCACTTGTTGATTGTTAAAAATGATCATACAAAAGAGGTTTTTAATCTTAAAGATTCAAAATTAAATCTTTTGAAACGTATAAACAATATTCCAAAAATAAGATAGACTATTCAAACTTTTCATTTGATGCTTTCATCAAAAGATATGCTTGGTTATGAGAATCCCAATAATTTGAACAAAGCGAAGCTATTGACACCAAATTTGTATAACGTTGACAAGATGGGAAATATATTGTTACAGATCATATGATTAATTCTCAAGAGTTTTAGAAATGAAATGGAAAAATGTTTAAAAGTACAACAAGGAAAAACCGCATACTCGTATCATGGCTTTAAGTACGATTTGACTGAAAACAAAAAGGAGAGTGTTCCAAAAGTCCCTTTGGAAAGAAAAGACAAAAATTTGAAATAACATTCAGAACAAGCAAAACTTGATATTTAAGATTCTAATTTATGGCAAAGTAAAGCTTTTGTGGTTTAAAACATCAAACTGTTCATACGTTGGTTAGGTCTTATTCGTGAGGAGAAACAAACTAAATTTGATTTTCATGATTTATCATCTTAGAAAGCTGAAATTAGAAGCAAAGCTAAAAAGATTTTGAACACTGAAATTGCACTTACATGCATTATGTTAATGTTCGTCTAAATGATTTTGAACAAGATCTCGTCTATGAGATGAAAAAAAGACTTAGCTTATGTCACGTCTCTTGAAACAAATTTGTTGAAAAATGCTTAATCTTTGATATTCGAAAAGAATTTTTCACAAATCAATTTGAGTCAGTCAAATCAGTGTCTTTTAGCCGTGAGGACGAGAATGTGAATTTTCAGCAGAATTCTTATTTGGAATTTGATAATCTTTGTCTCAAAAAGACCGTAATTGAGATTTCAAAAAAAGCAGCTGATGTCAAAGCAGAATTGTCAAAAAGAACNGCATGGCGAAGTGAAATATTAGCTAACTCCTCCTTAAGTTCTTTAAATTTCTCAAGAACCTCTAGACAGAGATCTTTCGGGTATTGAGGAGTTGCTTGGATCATTTGGCACTGTGGAGGTTGGTTTTGATATGAATTGTCATAATTGTTACAAGGAAATGGATTCCTTATTTGACAATCAGAGCTAAAGTGTGGACCTCCACAGTACTCACAACAATATGATTGCTGTGACTGGTTTGGTGAATAATATGGATTTTGTTCATTTTCAAAACTTTGATTGTTACCAGGAAACTGTTCATAGACAAACGTGTTCCTGGTTTGACACTCAAATCCTTGGTGAGGACCTCCACAATATTCACATGAATATGTCGGTATCACATGATGTGGGAGCTGATGGAATAAATCAGTCGTGTCATGGTAGGAATAGGGATTAATAAAAATATTAAATAGAAACTATCACTTAATTTTAAATTGGATTTTCTTTGATTTTCTTTTACAAAACTTATAAACTACTGAAAATAAGAAACTTTTGTAAAACAAACTTTTTAAAACTAACCAATAAGCTCAGTGAGAACTTATGAACTTGACAGTTTGGGCTTTTATAAGCTTGAATGGATTTTCAAGCTTAGATAAGCTCACAACAAGCTACAAGCTGGAACCAAAGGATGAAACAAGTAAAAGCTAATGAGGTAAGCTTAGATGAAGCTAAAATGATAAGAAAAACACATGAAATAAGCTGAAAATCACAATAAGCAAATCCAAATTCACCACAGACCACAGAGGCTAAGGGCTACTTAGCAGGCCTTGTGGGGCCCACTAGGGAGTTTGGAAGCCCAAAGTAAAAGTTGATCCAATAAGCTGAGCTTATTGGCTTTTCAAAAAGCTAAAGCTCAACCACTGGGACCCACTAATAAGCATTGGGGGAGGGAGTGAAGTTGGGTAGTTTATGCTGATGACTCAGCTTAACTGGTGGAATGGGACAAAGTTAAAGGGACTAGCAGCCCTACTAAATAAGCTACCAAGATTAAAATAAGCCCTGAACCAACAAGCTAGTACTACTAGCTTGCCAAAGAACCAAAGATCTCTCAGTGGGACCCACTGAGAAGCTCTACAAGAGCTTGTGAAAATAGCCTCACCCCTGGAGCAGGGCAACCAAATGATCACATAGGCATCTTTGAGCTTATAATTCAGTGATCAAATAAAGTTCAAATCCAAATTTTCTTGTTGATTCTGAATTACTAGCAACCAAATAACACAAAACAACAATTGCTATTCATCTTCAAACAATAATGAACCCTAGACTTGAATTTGCAAACTGTCCCATTTTTACAGTGATGGCTTTTGACTTTTTCAGTTTTGTGCAAAAGTTGACTTTTGTGAGGTTCTAATGGATAAAAATCACTGAAGTAGTTATTATAAGCTATATTAAAACTATATTAAGCAATAACAACAAGATTAAAAGCTACAATGGTGATTATGATCTCTAAAAACTCAACAGTGACTGATCATGAGGGGTTAAGATGAGATTTTGACTTTTAATCAAAAGACCACTGGATTTTAGAGTTTGCCTATGCCATATTGACCTAATGAAACATGTCTAAACAAATAACAACAACAAAAACCTACTAGAACATGATTAAAACCCCTGAACCAAACAGTCCTTTAAACTAAGTGTTACACTATAACTTTTGAATTTTAAACTACAACTATTGTTTTTTAAAACTTAAACAGATTAAGTAAATGATATTCAAACTATTTGAACTAAAATTACACTATAGAAGTAATAAGAACTAATTAAGCAAGGAATTATGGAATTGCTTACAAATGATCAAGACTGAGCAAGTAGCAACCAAGGACCCAATTCACATCCTAATTGCTCCCAAGAGCTTCTAAACCAACTGCAATCCAAAACAAGCACTACTCCATTGCTTCATCATCTTCTTCACTGAATTTTTTTATTTAGTGATTTATTAGGTATTTTTGTGATTTTTTTTTAGTTTTCAAAATGGAAAGAGGTTTTATGATTACTGAGCTATTACAAACTTGTTAATAAGCTTATATGAGCTTACAGAATACTTAACAACAATTTTTTTAACAATATTAGAATTGAACTAAGATTTTCATGAAAATAAACCAAAACTGAAATTGCCAAGGGAACATGGAATTAAGATTAAAGTAAGATGGTATTACACTTAAAACACTGAATTAAAACGTTTTAAACTAATTTTAACAATTACAAATGGAAATTACACTTAATTCGTAATTTAAAACTACACTATATACTACTGCTACACTAACTACTACCTCTTCTTCTCTTTTTCTTCATTTATATAGACCTTGGGGTGTTTCTCTCTCTTTCCCACTTCAATTTGCAACCCTTGGATGCTTGGAATTGATCTGAGCCCTTGAGGGGGTTTTGGCGGGAAAATTGGTTTATAGCCAATTTGGCCTGTGGAGTGTGGGGAAGGGTGAAGAGATAGGGTAGGGGGTAGTATAGGGTGGTGGAGGTGACTGGTTGCAAGTGGTGGTCAAGTGGGAGGGGTGGTGATACCAGGTGGTTTTGGCAGGGTGGTGGTATGGTGGTATCTGGTTTTGGTGGGAAAAGGGGGAAAGGGGTTTGACTGGGTTGACTGGGGTTTATTATAAAACGGGGTGTGGGGTTTTTTAGGGGTGTTGGGCTTGGGAGGTATTTTGGGCCAAAGGAGTGATAAGGGGTGAAGAGTTTTATTAAAAGGGGTGGGCTGGTTTGTAGCTTGGGTTTGTGTTTTTGGGTTAATACAAAATAGAGTCCATTTGGTTTGTAGAATTATCACAAGGACCATAGTTGTAATTCTGAAAATGGAGGGACCTGTTTTGCCAATTGTCCAAAGTTGTCACAAGGGTGAATTTTGCCAATGTTGAATAATCCAAGGACCATAAGTGATAATTTCCATTTTTACACCTCCAGGGACTAAATCTGCCAACTTGTGAAACATCAGGGACCATTCTTGTAATTTCTTCAAAACTTTCTCCCAGGGACTAGACTTGGTACTTTGTGAACTCCAAGGACCCATGTTGACTTTTTCATCCCAAAATTATTGCTCAAGGGCCAATTCTGCCAATTTTGAAAGTAGAGGGACCAAAATTGTAATTTTGCCAAACTTTCCACCAAAGGACTAAATATGATTATTTGTGATTTCAAAAGGACCTTTGGTGACTTTTTATT
>LBNU01022088.1:38407-66141 GCA_014162995.1 Artemisia annua | reverse complement strand
TATAGATTGTTTTGCTATTGTGTGGACTAGTTTAGGATAGACGAGTAGATGTCGACCTACTAGGGCGAAACCCTGGTTTGGAGTATACACTACTACGGCCTAGTTCGGGGCAGTAATGGGTGGTTCCTTACTGTTAGTGTTTCCGGCTAGTGTACCGTCGAGATGTGGCCCGCTCGCACCTGACCCTCCGCCTTCTAGAAAGGTGGTAAACTAGTATGAGTATGATTGTGATGGAATTAGAATTGTGATAAGTATAGTATGATTGTCTATGCCTGCCCTAGTCATACACATAGCGCTAAATCTTTCAGGTCCCGTAAGTATTTCGAATGATTAAACTCTATGAACTCACCAGCGAAAGCTGACTTTTAAGCATGTTTTTCTCAGGTAATTGATGAAAGCTTTTTGCTTGGACTTTGGTGAAGCTTGCTTTGGACTTGGTTTGGTTTGAGGGAAATCGATGTGCACTCTGATAATAAATTTGGACCTATCTTTTATGCTGTCTATTTGGGCCTATGAACCCTAAGATCTTGGAATGAATGTAAACTTTAACTTTGTTGATTTGGTTTACTTTTATTTTCTATCTATGATCTCGTTATCTATACTTGTTATGGTACCAATCCCCGTAACACCACAAAAGCTTGTAAGTCTTCCGCTGTACGATTTTTGGGGGTGTTACAAAAATGACCCAAACAAAAGACTAAATCCTATACTAATCTGACATTATGATGTAGCTTGTAGAAAATCATAGATCAAACGCTCACTTTGAAACACTACTAACACAAGTACATATCCTATTCAAAACTCAATTTAGGCTGCCACTTGCATCCATTTTTTATTCATCAAACTGACAGTGCAGACAAAACCTTGAATCCATGTAGCACCTGGGCTCTTTTAAAACCTTACTGCATACTCGATATCCAATCATATTACCAGCTTCACTTGTTTGTATCCAAGTAGCACCTGGACCACCACACGAAAACAAAACTCAGAACCATTGGCCAAAACTGTATTCTGCTACTGTGAACCATTATTTTCGGGCGTTAATTCACTCACGCAACGCCACTGAAAGAAAAGAAAAATGTACTATTTGAGCCCAACGGCTAGTAACAGGTATATTTTTATTATTATTAATAATAATAATAATAATAATAATAATAATAATAATAATAATAATAATAATAATAATAATAAACCCATAATTACTTGTTTAAAAATCAATAATAGGAACATGATAATTTAATGAAGTTTGGTCAAATTGTTAGGCTTACCTATGTCCTCCAAATAACACCGCCAACCATATTTCTTGATAAAAAAACATATTAAAAAGTATAAAGAAAGAAGGTTGACAGACAATAAGTTATTGTTATGCGTCTTTTGGTCGGTATTTATAGGTTTCAAATTATCTCATGTTAATATCAACTTAACTTCAACTTGCACATCTTTCCAATTTGCATACTCTATATTTGTTCAGATTTCACGATAGTAAGACGCCCTTCCAGTTGAGCCAATAACATAACACCCGGCTCGGCCATGGCATAGTCGCACGGTATGCACAGACGCTCCCTCAAACTCCAATTAGAATTTTCATATGACCACTAGTATTCCCAAACTTATTTTTCCCAATAAGCTAAAAGTTTTTAGATAACCGAAATCCCAAAGAGTTAGTAATATAAATATGTCACTAGACTTTATCAAAAAGATACGTCTAAGATAACGAACATTAGTTTTATTCATTTGAGTTATTAATCTTATAAGAATTAACATTTAGATTACTGTTTTATAATTTTAATGTTAATACAAGTGACTTGAACGCATGTTCTTGGATAAATTTATGACCACAACAAAATTAAAGTTCTTTAACTTACATTCACTATATATATTATAGGTGAAGGATTCGGTGCAACATTATTGGCTTACGAAGTGACCTCGAGCGAAGATACATAAAATATTCGTCCACCATTTTTTTACTACGTAGTACTAAACCTAGCGAACACAGCAAAAATAATTTCTTTATTCGAATATTAAAAAAAAAATTACAAAACACACCCTGAACTTCTTAATATTTACAACTTTTTTATATAACAAGTTTTATTTGCCAAATATCTAACAGATACCTACCGGTTTCTTAAATTAAAAAAATACTGCTAAAAAGGCCTCTCGATAACGAACAAAATAAGTCCAATATTGATATACTTTTGACGTACGTATGGTTTTATAAAAATTGTTAAAGTTTAATAAAAGAACTTTCAAAATGCACCCTTAATTTATCAAATATCTTTAAAATTATCCTAAATTTTATTAAAACTATAGCGGTCAAAATTAGCCCCGCCGCAACACACTGGTGCCCGACACAATACGACAACTACAAATGTAGCTTCATACAACATTTGTTCCAACCAAATACAACACGTGTCTGGAAAAACATACCACAATCTTACAACAAGACGCCCCACCCAAACATTATTCGTAAATAACCAGTGTTTTAAAACCCGGGTTGACCCGGCCGGTTCAACCGGTTGAACCGGGAACCGGCTCGGAGACCGGGCCGGATAGGACCGGGTTTTTGCTTGTTTGAGAACCGGATTGAACCGCCGGTTTTTGGTTGACCCGGTTTGATAAACCCGGCCGGGTCATGACTTTTTATCAAAAATAATTAACAAAATGATTTTTTTCCATTAACTTTTCTAAGTTTAGTTAAAAGTTGAAGCGATAATTACGTATCTTTGTTAAAATTTGTAAAATAGTAGTAAATTATAGTTATACATGATGTTAGAATCACTAATTAATATAGTTTTACTATAAACCATTATAATTTAGAACCACTTGTTGAAATATTTTGCTATATTATTATAGATATAGACTTAAAAAGCAAAACTTATCGGTATGGGAAATGATTTGCACACTCCAATTTTTTATTGGGACACTCCTCCATATGCATTAAAATATTGTACTATGAATGTACACTGCTTTAACTGGTTGTACATATGAGTGTCCCAATCAAAATATGGAGTGTGCCAATCATCTCCCTATCGGTATAGTCTCAATCTTTTTCATCGATTTAATCGAATGTATGAATAAAAACGGATAAATTATGAGATCATGTAAATACTAATTATTAAATATGGAGAAAAAAGTATATATATTTATAGAACCGGTTCGACCCGGTGAACCGGCGACCAAACATTGTAAATAACTATCACAACCGCACCTCCCTGCTTTTCTTTAAAAAGTTAAATGAAAACCATTTTTTTTATGTTCCTATCATCAACAACAAAAACCGATCCCCACTTTGACTTTTGTATAAAAGTAGTTCAAAAATCCTAACCGCATTATCCATTTCATAATTCATAAATTTCACACCTCCATATATTAGTACCAGTATTTTGAATCTGAATTTGCAAAAACATTTGGCTTATATTTTTTTAACGCCAAAATTACCAAAACCCCCCAAATTTAACCATCAGCCCCATTGACCATTGTAAATATATTTTATATTAGTTATCAGATCACCACCAGTTAGTTAGTTAGTTAGTTCAGTTGGGATTAAATCAAAATGAGCAACAACAATTACGCACGTGGTGGTGGTGGAGGAGGAAGGTATCCGCCGGGAATTGGTCGCGGCGGTGGTAATGGTGGTGGTGGTGGTTATTATGGAAACCCTAACCCTAATTATCAACAACAGTATGTACAAAGGAATGTAGGAGGGAGTAACCAGCAGTGGTTGAGGCGAAACCCTGCGGTCGATGAAGTCGAAAAGACCGTGCAGTCCGAAGCTATTGATGCTAGGTATAAGTCAGTTGTTATGCTATAATGGAGATAATGTGATGATTATATTATATGTGTGTTTGTGATTGTTAATAGGTAGGTGTTTTATATAACTTGGACTTATAGCGGATGTGATATATGTGCCTTATAAGGTGGAATGTTTGTAGTCGATTGGCTTATAACTTTAGAACGAGGTTGAGAATTTAAGAATTATGAAAACTGGCGATTAGATAGCGTAAGGGATTGAGTTATATGTAACTTGTTTGGGGCGATTCATTGAATAATTTGAACGGTTACTTTCTGGTCCAGTGACTCGTTTAATGAGATTCATGTTAGCTTATAAATGTGGTATTGGGTTATTTGGGTCCTTTGAGCGTGTTTGTTTCGGCTTGTATAGCCGGCTTATGGCTTATTTGGTTTTGGGCTTATGTTTCATAAGCTCACTTTTTGTGGCTTGTTGTGAAACTTTTCGGGATATATAAGTTTATTATGGCATAATAAGCTTATATAAGCTGAAAGGTTTTAAAATAAGCCACAAAAAGTGAGCTTATGTGACATAAGCTCAAAACCATATAAGCCATAAGCCGGCTATATAAGCCAAAATAAACACCCCTAGTTTTTATGTTAGAGGTAAGTTATTATGTGCTATAATTGTGGTGTGGCTCTTGTTTGGATCAACGTGTTTTAGATGAAGTCTGTTTTTTTCTAAAGAGAACATGCTCTCGGCGAATTAGATATAATAAACTGCAGCGGACATTATTGGATTAAGGCAAAAGATTCGTCCTGTTTATTTATTCTAGCGTCCTTTTTCATATAATATTTGGTGATGACTGAAGTACTATCTTTTACTTGTGATTATATAAAATTGACCAGTATAGATTTTTGTTTTGTTTAGCTAAGTATAATCTTCATTTCTCATTGTAGTTCCCAAGATTGGAAGGCGCAATTGAGACTTCCACCTGCTGACACTAGATACAGGACAGAGGTATGCTTGTTGATGTCATCTCTGTGCCTCTGATTTTCTTTTGCGTCCAATTATTTTTTTTACTGTTTTACACCATTAACAGCTTGTGTCTCATGTGATAAACTTCTAATTTTCCAATCAAATGTTGATTTTCCTTGCACAATATTCTGTTTTTGGGAGTACAAACCGAATTCACATCTAATTTTCTGTTTTTTCAGGATGTGACAGCGACAAAAGGAAATGAATTTGAAGACTATTTTCTCAAGCGTGAGTTGCTTATGGGGATATATGAGAAAGGTTTCGAGAAGCCATCTCCAATTCAGGAGGAAAGCATACCCATTGCTCTTACGGGAAGCGATATTCTAGCAAGAGCTAAAAATGGGACAGGGAAAACAGCTGCCTTCTGTATTCCTGCTCTAGAAAAAATTGATCATGATAAGAACGTCATTCAAGGTCCTAAATCTGAACTAAAGTCAAGTTTTTGATATTTGGTTTGTGAAGCATGCTGTCTCATAAAATATGATAGAGCATCATTAAAAATGGTGTGTCGTTCAAATACAATACGGGTATCTACTTTAGGACTCAAGAAGTTAAGATCATACCATGGTCACCAGGAACTCCGGTACGGGGCCGCGATTAGGGATCGCGGTTTACTGGGGCCTGGGTGTCAAAAATTCAGTACGGTGGGCGTTAGGTTCATTTTGGATCGATTTGGTTATAATTTATAAAGTTAGTTTCTTAAGGAGTAAAAAACCCACACTTCCTAATATATCTAACGATTTTCTATTTTCAAAACACCATTTTGTAAAAACTTATGTGCTGGTGAGAATGATATAGTATAATTAGTAGACGGTAACACTACCACCCCGTTTTGGGAACACTACTATCCCAAATTGGGTACGATTCGTTTGGGATCGGGTGATGGAGCGGTTCCTGTGAGTGACTGTGACTATGATCATACTGATGAGTACATAAAGATAGCATTGATAGAAGCTAATACCATGCATATATCATATTTTATAGCTTCTGTTGCTTTTTAAGATACTGACTTACTGTAGGTAACTGTTATCCTCAAGTTGTTCAACATATTTAGCGCGTTTCTTAAACCTTTGTAGCTTTTTTCTAAAACATCTCCATTTTCTCCAGTTGTTATACTTGTTCCAACTCGAGAGTTGGCTCTTCAGACATCACAAGTTTGCAAAGAACTTGGAAAACACCTAAAAACTCAGGTCATGGTTACCACCGGTGGAACCAGCTTAAAAGATGACATAATGCGATTGTATCAGCCAGTTCATTTACTTGTTGGTACTCCTGGAAGAATATTAGATCTTGCAAAGAAAGGGATTTGCAAATTGGATGATTGTGCGATGCTTGCCATGGATGAGGTACAACATGATTGTATCTGTAATTACTTTTGTTAATAGTTGCATAATTTTCTACTCACTTTTGTTAGTTGGGAATGCTGTTTTAAAGCATTTATAATGGACACATATGCACCAACATATCTGTAAATCAAGTGATGGCCAATTGTCAAATGAGGTCTCACGATGATGAAAGCACAACTTTGTGCAATATGTACGCACATGCATACCATGTGAGTCAGTTTGTGATAGCATGTACATTAGTTTTTTACTTAGTTGAGCTCAAAGTTTTCTGTTGACATTTCAACTTAATGAGTTCAGTGAGTTTGCTTAAGGTCGTGTGAAAGAAGTACAAAATGCATAGACGAAACATGTATTGTTAATGAATACCAGTCTAGTGTGTATCCGCAGATGAAATGTTTAAATTCAGAATCTGTGATCATGAACATGATTTAATGAGGTTTATTTTTTTTTATTTATTTTATTTATTATTATTTTTTTATTTTTTATTTTTTGTGTGTGTGTGTGTGTTTTTTCCTGCTCCTTATTTCTTATTTGCCTCTATTGGAAGGAGGTTTGATTGGTAGTTTGCACTTCTTTCAGGCTGATAAGCTCTTGTCACCTGAGTTCCAGCCTTCAGTAGAGGAGCTGATTCACTTTATGCCTACGAATCGTCAAATTTTGATGTTTTCAGCAACGTTTCCTGTGACCGTTAAGGATTTTAAAGATAGATTCTTGAAGAAGCCGTATGTTATTAACCTTATGGATGAGCTTACACTTAAGGGAATAACACAGTTTTATGCTTTTGTTGAAGAAAGGCAAAAAGTTCACTGCCTCAACACTCTTTTCTCAAAGGTTTTAGCTCTTATTTTAATTTTATTTACTAGATGCTCCTTTATGGATTGGAAGTATATCATGCTTGCTTCCTTGTTTGCAGCTTCAAATCAACCAATCAATCATTTTCTGCAATTCTGTAAATCGGGTTGAACTACTGGCCAAGAAAATTACAGAGCTTGGATACTCTTGTTTCTACATTCATGCAAAGATGCTCCAAGATCATCGTAATAGAGTATTTCATGATTTTCGCAATGGTGCTTGCAGGAATCTTGTCTGTACTGGTATTGCTTCTTATATTATACTATAATGGAGGTGGCCGCATCCATCTGTTATTTTATGAATGGGTTGATTTGGTGTGGTTTATTTTAAACGGGTCAAATAGTTTTAATTATTATTTTTGTTTCCAAAAAGGGGATGTGTTAAACGGGTTGGAAGTCGGCCCATATTATACTGTATGCATTTTGACCTACCCACTACCCCACCCACCCATCTTGCCATCTCCACACTATAACCTCAATTTCAATCATTATTCTTCCTTGTATATGAATTATCTGTTAAACTTATTCTCGTGTCACATATGACGATTGCAGATCTATTCACGAGGGGTATTGATATTCAAGCAGTAAATGTTGTTATTAATTTCGACTTCCCGAAAAATTCAGAAACATATCTGCACAGGGTATGGTTGGAACATATACTTTGTTTTTTTAAGTATACATGTATTATACCAATAGTTCTTTAATGTTCAAATAATTCATGCACAGGTTGGCCGATCAGGGAGATTTGGACACCTTGGGTTAGCCGTAAATTTGATCACATACGAAGATCGCTTTAATCTGTATACATTCTGTTTCCTTACACTTATAGGGTTTTATTGTTTGATATCACACCTTGACCAATTTCATCTGCCTTTATCTTTTTCTCAGGTATAGGATCGAACAAGAACTTGGAACTGAGATTAAACAAATTCCTCCATTCATTGACCAGGCTATTTATTGTCGGTGATTCGAGTGTCTTCGCAGGATAACTTGGATTATGCTGAATAGTGATTGTTGGTAAGCTTAATTGCATGCTACATATTTTGTGAAATTGAAGTCACTTGCTAAATGGCATCTGTAGTATACTTTAATTAGTGATAATAAGTCAATAATTTTGCTCTGCAGATTTCATGATTATCATGTTTTCTTCACTTTTATCGTGTCATAGGATTCTTTTTGTATCTGTTTGAAAGTGCTGACATTAAGCTAAACTGTGGATACCAAAACCCTGGATTGGGAACTCAAGCTTATTAAAAATATAACAAATCTAGTAGAGAACAAATAGGTCGAAGGTCATTGGCCTCGCAAGTCGCAATAACAAAACTATAATTGTTTTTTTTAAGTTAATATTGTATTCAACCATGATGTATCTATGCTTATATAAATATCTAACCAGGATAATTCTGTTTGGACCTCGATGATATGCGATAATATGATAATTCTGACAGGTCAATGAATTGTCAACCATATGTTTTCTAAGAACAAACCCAAGCCTATTGTGTTCAACCATGATAATTCTGCTTGGGCATTGATGATACGAAATCCAGGATAGGTCTATGTTAGCAGTGTTTTTGCAAACATCAAGTGGAGCTAGACACTCGACTAACCTTGTAGTTTTTGATCGCCTAAGAAGGGATTTGATAGGTAGTTAAGCAGAAACATAAGCTGCTCCTTTAAGTATATGAAGATGCAACTATTTTAAAATTTAAATGAGCATATTGCTGATAGTGGCTAGACAATGCAAGATTGAACTACTTGATTCTATGATAAACTTACCAACTGATATTCATTAATATTCTAATGATTCCAGAATTTGATTGGCCAAAGTATCTGTAGGGCTGAAGGGTAGTAAATATAAGTTTTAATGAGTGGGGATAGCTTCTTCATGTCTGTTTTTTGGTTTTGGTTTTGGTTTTTTGTGGTATAAGTTTTAGCCTATATTTCCTGCTATCCAGAAGGTATAAATGACAAGTGTTGAAAATATGTACTAGGGCATACTTCCAATAGGGCTGGTCACTGGTGCATGTGCCGAGCCATGTGGTACACATTTAAGTACATAAGATGAACGCTGGTCCATCTAAATTCTTCAACGATAGATGATACAATATAATCAAGCTAAGAAGAAAGATAATTCGATAAATCTGATTCTGTAGTGGACTATATTTAATAGTAACGGCAGTCTCATTAACTTCCCATATGGTGGACCCCTTAATTTATTTGCCCTCCATGTAACATCAAGGGCCTGGTTTAAATAAATTTGTTGGAAACCCTTATAGGTGATAACAAGGTAAGCCTGGAGGGGGGCTACATATTAATGTACTTTTTGTTGGAAACCCTTATAGGTGATAATGAGGTAAGCCTGGAGGGGGGCTACATATTAATGTATTTTTCTCCATGTAAACATCAAGGGCCTGGTTTGACTTATATGAACACCACTTCCATCTAGGCCAAGTTTTAATATTTGGATATAGAACTTAGTCATGCTGTATCTTATAGATAAATAAAACTCCTTGTTTGGAAACAGAAACATCATACAGTGGATACCTTCTTTCTGATAAAGTTTGCCTTATTGCCTTTCTAATGTGTCCTATGAAGCCATGAACATCACATCTTATTTAGGAAGTTAGTATGTTAGAAGGTACCTATTTCCCATGAAGACGATGACAAATAATTCACGTTATTAATATGGCTTCACTATATTCTTATTATTTTCTCGTTGAAGCCAACACCCTTTCGGACACTCTATTAGGGTAGATGGGGTGGGAAGTTGACTACAATTATATTCAGATATACCTATCATTTAAGAAGTACGTATCTTTGACTGCTAGATGCCCCTGGGGTTGATTTTTCTTTTGAAAAACTAGTTCATCTGCCGGTTGCTTATTACATTTGATTCAATTCTTTGATGTACAGATTGGAAGTTGTTGCTGTATGCTTTCAGTTTTCAAGGATCCTCTTTTTTAAAGATCAGCTGTAATGCATCCTATCTTCTTAACTTTAATGACTAAGCTATACTTTTGTGAGAACATATTGTTTTGTGATGGAAAACTGAGGAGCTGTTTGGGAGAACAGATTATTATGTGATGGAAAACCGAGGACTCATTTTTTAAAGACGTTCCTTTTTTCTATTCCAAAATCAAGTCAGAGACTAAGAAATGCAGCACTATGTGATGGTGTTTTGTGTTGTGGAGAAGAGGTTTAACATGTTTTTAGTTAGCCAAAAAATTTCTTGAGGACTCCTATATCATTTCTGTAATCTGTATTTTATTTCGGTTGTTTCTGTATTTTTAAGATTTATACTCTCATGACCACGAGCAATGTTGAATAGTTTATTGACAACGCTGTGCTTGTGGTGGATGTGAAGGAAGCCTGAGCTTTCTTATCTTGAAGATCATGTAGGGAGTAGACTAGAGGGTTGCAAAATGGACGGGTTGGGTAATAGTTCAAACATGTTTAAGGCTAATAAAGTGGAGTAGTGTTTTTAGTACATTTTATTAAGTAGAAATTAGAGTAAAATATTGATCAGAAAACCTTTTATTACAGTAAGGATTTACCTTTTTTTTTTTTTTTTACTAAGAGAAGGTTTAGCATTGATTCTAAGTTACCGCACTTGTCACCACTTGTCCACTGCCAAATGCCAATGGGGGTTGGAAGTAGAAGATTAAGTAAGGATTCTACTATTCTTCACTAATTAAGCCCCATCTAATATAGTCAACCATTAAACATTAAACATCTTTATTGAAAAAATAAAAATTCTTTAAATAATAAAACATTTTACTCTCACATTCTTTCTCCCTCAAAGTTTCCAGCTAAGTTTCACGCACAATAACTTCACCACTTTAATAAAACAAAAACTCTTCCACAATCTCACTAAACATCTGGCCGACCACCATCGATTCCGCCGCCTACCACCGGCAGTCAGTCCAGACTTAGTCACCCACCAGCTTGTCATATCATCGGAAAACACCGCGTCCCCACCAGCTTGTCGTATCATCGGAAAACACCGCGTCGGAAAAGACCAACAGGACGTCCGATGTGAATCTAAGAAAATATGAGTTGGAAGAGAAAGAGCTAATTAAGTAAAAATATATGAAAATGAATAAAAGTAATATATTTAACGATTGATGTAATAATTAGTGTTTGTTTAGTGAAAACAATAAGTATATTTAGAAGGGCTAGGGTTGTAAACGAACCGGAGAAATGCGGACAGAGCTTTGTTCATTTTCGTTCATATAACCAAACAAAAATGGACACGAATGCTTAAACGGATGAATTTTGTGTTAATGTTCGTTCATTAAGAAATGTGGTTGTTCGTGTTCGTTCATTAAAAGATTCAATGAACATAAACGAACGAACATAATAAACGTATGAAAACAAACAAAAGAATATACAAGATATTATGTTTTATGTGTGTTCATGTGTTTGAGTGCACCAATTTTTAAAAAATATAATAAAAATATACGATATACGACCATAAACAAATAAACGAATATTAATGAACGTATGTGAACATAAATGAATGGATGAGACTTTTGTTTATTCGTTTATTTAACTAAGGGATATAAAATTGTTAACATGTTCATTTATTTACTCCGTAATAAATAGACGCACATAAACGAACATTTTATCGCACAGTTCATGAAATATTCGATGAACGTTTGATTCTTATACGGCGCTAAAAAATGACCCTTTAAATTGCGGAGTACTTAAACAACGACCTAGAAAAATGTAACGACTTTTCAAAGCTATAGCAATAAATTCAAATGTGTGTGTATGTGTGACAAGCAATAAAATGTAATAATTGAAGTGTGTTTAATGCAGGGAAAGCCTGGAACAAGGAAACAACGCATTAAATTCACTTTTTCCAGCCTTTTCTTTTCTATCCCGTACACAATTTTGCTCTTGGTTTTTAAATAAGTTGAATGTGTCTTTTTGTTTTTATACTTTGTTACATCAGCTTGCGAGTTATTCCGGATCAGCTCGTAAATTACTCAAAATCGTTTTGATATAAATGAATTGAGCCCCAGCTCGAGCTACTCGAGTACACTTTCAAGTCAGGTTCAGGTTCGAGCTCGAAAATACTTCGCTCGTGAGGCTCGCGAGCACTTATCGAGCTTAAATGATATTACACTTTTACCTTTTTATATACATAAAAGTTATGTAATTGTCACAAAATCGAGTCGAGTCGAGCTTGATATATGCCAAAGTTTTATTGAGTAAAGAGCTTTAAATGTGAAAATAATCGAGCTCGAGTTTAAAATGACGAGCCGAGCTCGAGCTTGAAATCCAAAGCTCGACCGAGCTCGAGTCCAATTTTTAATTCGAGTTTTAGTAATCGATTCGAGTTCGAGTTTGACAATACTCGACTCGGCTCGGCTCGTTTACACTCTTACTCGTGATATAAAATAGAAAAATAGTTATGAAAGGTTTCAAATCATAGAAAATGTAAATAGCTCCATTATGTAAAGTTCCATTACATCAACTTAATTATATCAAATTATAAAGTTTGAAGTATAAAAAATGTAAGTTTTGGTTATCAGCTCCTAAAAACTCAACAATCTGATAAAGATTGACATTAGGGATGATGATGACAATGCATGGTGTGGTCCGATGATGAAGAAAACGTAGGACAAGTGGCAATGGCGGGGCAGTGGGGACGACAACAAAGTCATGGTAGATGGATTAAACGTTATATTCTTTACTTCTTACAACAGGCAGTTTAAGAATAAGTAGAACAATTACATTGTGCTGCAAATGAGATTTACACACTTAAGTCAATTTGATTCGTTTTTATTGCAAATGAAAACTTATTTTGACACAAAAAGATTACGATGTGGATATTTGTTTTAGAAGGGAAGAGTTAATAAAAGACTCGATATGTAGCTTAGTGAATACATAAAGCGATAATTGCTTGAAAATATATCTAATTTGTCACGTTTTGTAGTTCTGTGCATGCTACTACCATTTTTTTTTTTTTTTTTCATATAGCCAGCTTTTGAATTCGGTATGTTCTGTGTACTCGGTGTCAGGCCAACCTGCTAATGTCTACGTAGAGCAGGTTTTTTTCCATGTAAGCAGAACTGCATGGAGTGAGAAGTTAAATACATTTGCAGAGAATTAGCCCAATATAAAACCCACCAAACAAGTTTCAAGGTCTAGCTAATTTCATTTGGGGTTCCCTTGAATGTGTATATTTGTTTGCGTTAATATCCGAATTTGGCAACAAGCAAGGAACACATTATACAGTATGACCGGCAAATCAGTCACATGGTGGTAGTTGGTGATGTTTTTCGGCAAATCTGTACCACCTTATACTGTATCATAAAGTTCGAGCCATAAAACCAATGAAGATTGGTTAAAGACATTAATTCCAGCAAAGGATGATGAAGGTGGTGGTTGATAACGTCGTCATGACGAAGGTAATAGGGCTACTTTTATATTCAACACTTATTCCAATAATCGCCCAACATATGGAAGTATTTACCACCAATTCCAAAAATACAATCTGGAAAAAACCATGCCCGCATTTTATAAGCCGAGCCATTAATCACGCTAACCTTAAGTTGCGTCTTTGATGATCATTTTGACGATGCATCGATTTTAAAACTCAAAATGATCCACATGGCGGATGTATAGGCCTATATACGTCCCCTTTATATTCTTTCCAAAAATTTATAACTTATAGGACAAAGTCCTTACTTATATGGTGGTGATATATGAATAATTACATTCCATTCCATTGAGAACAATCAAATTTATCTTTGAAGAAACTTATGGTTCTTCTATACATTTCGCATCATTATTGACCCGGGATGGTCTAACCGGTCATGCCACTTAGTAAAATAATCCTGGCTCATAAACTCTAGTTTATGACCACATGTGCTTAGATTGCACTTTCTATGTAAACCTCAAATAATATGGAGATTTTAATACAATATAACATTTCTCCAATCAAAATCTTATAAGCTCTTTTATGGCTTTCACATAGTTTAATATAATATTACATTACCTTATAACATTATCAAATAATACAACATGATTTATACCATTAAAGTATGCCATTCATCAATTAATCAAGTATCTCACAAGCAAATAAAAGCACATGATACGATAAATCAAAACATACATTCCATATCTAAAGTTGATGGCATAATATGAGTTAACTAAGTCATCATATTCTCATATTTCGATATTTTCATTACTCCTATGCGACATTGTTACACCAAAATGATTCTCCTACTTATAACGATAATTTAATGACACATTTGTCTCATTTATCGTGTCAAGCAGTAGGGAATGGAACTCGTTAATTTATGAGATCATAAACAATTAAAATCTTATTGATGCAAAACACAAACATACTTTTNTAGTGTGAGGATCAATATTTTTATATCATAATTCATTCCATATTTCTCGCTGCTCATTCTCCCCCTGAATGAATTATCCATTTCAACATCTCATTATTATGCGTTGTGGTGGATTTACAAGAAACATATACCGCACATTTAAAAAATTCTTATATAGGAAACATATGGTTGTGACCAAAACCATTCTAGTGGGGAGGATTCATTAAAAATTGTTGGCAAGATGCGAATACATATTTTATAACATGCCCCATAAACTAAGACTTTTGTTCTCATAATATTATTGGCTTTGCAATCAAACTGAAGATGTTTTATAAACGTTTCAACAAAAGCAATTCGCGTATGAACATGGGCTACTTTTATATTCAACACTTATTCCAATAATCGCCCAACATATGGAAGTATTTACCACCAATTCCAAAAATACAATCTGGAAAAAACCATGCCCGCATTTTATAAGCCGAGCCATTAATCACGCTAACCTTAAGTTGCGTCTTTGATGATCATTTTGACGATGCATCGATTTTAAAACTCAAAATGATCCACATGGCGGATGTATAGGCCTATATACGTCCCCTTTATATTCTTTCCAAAAATTTATAACTTATAGGACAAAGTCCTTACTTATATGGTGGTGATATATGAATAATTACATTCCATTCCATTGAGAACAATCAAATTTATCTTTGAAGAAACTTATGGTTCTTCTATACATTTCGCATCATTATTGACCCGGGATGGTCTAACCGGTCATGCCACTTAGTAAAATAATCCTGGCTCATAAACTCTAGTTTATGACCACATGTGCTTAGATTGCACTTTCTATGTAAACCTCAAATAATATGGAGATTTTAATACAATATAACATTTCTCCAATCAAAATCTTATAAGCTCTTTTATGGCTTTCACATAGTTTAATATAATATTACATTACCTTATAACATTATCAAATAATACAACATGATTTATACCATTAAAGTATTCCATTCATCAATTAATCAAGTATCTCACAAGCAAATAAAAGCACATGATATGATAAATCAAAACATACATTCCATATCTAAAGTTGATGGCATAATATGAGTTAACTAAGTCATCATATTCTCATATTTCGATATTTTCATTACTCCTATGCGACATTGTTACACCAAAATGATTCTCCTACTTATAACGATAATTTAATGACACATTTGTCTCATTTATCGTGTCAAGCAGTAGGGAATGGAACTCGTTAATTTATGAGATCATAAACAATTAAAATCTTATTGATGCAAAACACAAACATACTTTTTATTGTTGAGTGGTATTATTTTCACATAATATTAACCAATAGACAAAAGCCTATTTCCTTTCACATCTATATCTGCCCTTATTAGTTTATAGCCAATTGTATATATACTCCAAGTTTGGTTTTTCTTAACCGATATACAATTCATATTACTGTATGGCAATCTTGTTATACACTATTTTCCGACGTATGCTTAATAACAACAAGATTTTATGATATTCGTCAACATTTACAATGTGTGTGGTTAAAGGCTGAGATTAAAATTGTGTAAATTAATGTAACACATTACATATTTGAATCACATCTTCTATAATAGTGAAGTTGCACAGCCATCTAAATACACATATACATTTAACCATATTTAACAAGCTCAATGACATAATTTACACTTAATTCGTATTATGTATTTGCCTTGCTAATAATGTCATCAAGAAAATTAGTAACATCTTAAACAAAAACAAATCATTATTATTGCTGGCAATCTCTAGATTTGTGTTTCAATAACCTATGATCACTTGCATATATAAATCCTACTAATAACCAAACTCGTAAATAGAAATCAACCCAAATATTACTCGCATGCATGCATATGCATCAAGATCTATCTATAACGGCATTTTAGCAATTATCTTCAATTTTCTACAATTTCTTTCATAATATTATGGAAAATCAATGCACTAGAGCAAACATTTAGAGTTATTCATGCTAAGAATTAATATTGTAATAACTAAGGTTTAGGTTACATAACAATCTCAAGATATCTAATGCACCTTAATACTAGAACATATATAATTAATTACACACCTATATGTGTTTATAACATATCTTCACAAGCTAGTCAGTGATTTATAATATACATGGATACTACGGTGGAAGTATGACACCCAACTCAGAAGACGAGTGGTTAATAAATTAAACTAGATAATGTGCAAACTATAAGCATATCACAAGTAGGAAACAACTTAACTAGACTAAAGTTATACTGTCATTAACTTATTAAATCTATTAGCAATTTAATTAACATTAACAGTTATCACAAGCATCGATTATATATTTTACTAAATCAAGTGTCCAATTAATCTTATTCTAACATTGACAGGCTATCAATTAATATTCCAATCTTTTAATTATATTTACTCGATATAAATTAATGACTCTAATTTCATGTAACAATTAAAGAAAATATGATTCATATAAATTTGACTCAATTCTATCAGACATATAAAAGAAAGCAATTAAAGAAACATAATTTATATACACGTACTAGATTAAATAAATTGCGACGATTGGTTGATAAATATGGCCAAGATATTTAAATACTCATATGACGGTAAAATTACCTAAGTAAATGCCTTCAACTCTAAGCACCTAATTATTTAATCATATGATTCTGATTCTTTAGTCTCCAACACCCATGGTGTAGACGTATTCCTCATGTTTTACAACAGCAGAGCAAATACTCATGAGTAAAATCAATACATGCAAAACATGCATCTTGTAATTAATATGAATTAGAGAGTAAGTTTTATTTTTAGGAATATAATCAAATGATTATGAATATAGAACAATGAACAAAACATATCTAAAACATGTAATCACTAAAAATATTGAACAAAATTAGTTTTGCAATCGTATATAATGTTGATGCTCTTACAGTTGCCTAAATAACCAATGATAACATATTTTATTTTAACATCCTAAATTCCTAATGATCAAGTAAGCAACTAAAGGTAATTTCCTCACGTAATACTATAAAAAAAAATAGTAATCGTATATAGCTAAGTAAACAAGAAACATAATAAACAAATATATGAACAACTCATATGCATGTTCCCGTGTCATCTGTTAGTCGACAGTAAACATAGCATGAATCTATCAAAATAATAACCATGCAACTAATAGTCCAATAGTATTACGAACACAATCGTTCATGCAATTCATGAATCAGTAACAGGTTACATTAGTTACTTTGATTCTAACAAAATAATAATATTCATGCCAAAGTAAACAAAACATAGCACATAGCTCTAGATGATAACATAGACTAACATAAACAAGTACTCGGTTGAAAATTTACCTTAAGAGAATAAAGATAACAAATCCAATTTTAGAGCGTGCTGATAACGTGTTCTGAACAATAATAGAGGGAATAAAAGTATTCTTCAATTATGGAATGAATCAATCTTCAAAGCTATTTAAATATGCTACATATTTTAACGAAAATATAAGTAAAAGAAATACCACAACACATCGTAAATTGATCACATGTGTTTGCAAAACTAAAAGCATATATCACTAATATCTCATGTAAGTCAAGTATCATCATGTGATTGTGCTTGAATAATAAAATATAATTTTTAATCCAAAAAACATTCTCCTAAAATAATAGGTAGATTATAACATATATAAATATGATTTTGTATTCTTAGTCCACCAAGTAAAACCAATTGAAACATGTTAAGTGATTTATTTTTTAATCGATAATAATACATAATCAAAACGAAATTTTAAAAACCCTGTGCGTGCACAGGTATTATAACTAGTTATCCCATAAATAAAGTATATTGCTTACAAATGAGTAGACTGAAATGAAAATACAACAGCATTTATGTATAAAATAGCTTGTCACTAAAATGAATCCCATCGTTGGATACATCAATCAGTATATTTTCATGTAACTTAACAAAAGCAATAAATACACACAAAGAGCATAGACTCTTCTCAGTCACACTATTCCAGCTTGCAATTCGCCGATCCTCACTATACAACTTTTCTACTGACATGTCTTTTCAGGTTCACACATAATATCACATTTCTCTCTCCATCATTATTATGATTCTTTCTTCCTTTATGTTTATATAATCTTGTTCTAGTTCAACTTTTAGCTAGCTAGTTTAAGTTTCTTGGAGAAAAATGGTGAGAGCACCATGTTGTGATAAAACTGCGGTGAAAAAAGGACCATGGGCTCGAGAGGAAGATGATATTCTTGTTAACTACATTAGCAAAAATGGTCATGGAAGCTGGAGAACACTTCCTAAGCTTGCTGGTATGTCATGTTTTCTTAGTCTTTTGTCTTCGTTGTTTTTATGTACATTTGATGAATGCAATGAAATCTAGGATTTTAACAAGTTTACATGACACATCATTGTGCGGATAACTTTTGTAAATTTTTATGGTTCTATGCTTCTAGCATTCCTCTTGTTTAAATATGTCTATGGTTAACATATATGTTAAGAGAAATGCTAGATCCACAAAAGGTTTACAATATTATGTTTATGGTTAACATTTATGCTAAATATGTTGCTAAAGTTTCATAGTCAAATAAACGGATGAGATTTCCATGTTCAAGTTATAGGTTATGTGTTAAGTGAGAGTCTTTAACTCTGATTACGCGACCTAATCGAGTTATCCTGTGACAGTTTTCAACCCTTTACCTTGTCACCTCGTTAACTAGTGATGTTTAAACTTGAGCTCTTATAAAGTTATAAGGACATTAAGATGAATGATCACTACTCACTAGTCTATCTTGGTGTTGGTTAGTTAAATACAGTACTTTTTTTGTTTAAGAACAATGCGGTAAACTTTAGTGTGGTTGAGTGATATTTTTAGCGGCCATGGAGTATTTGTTTTCTGGAAAAAAATAAACTTGGGGGTGTTTGGGTTTATTGTCTGTATAAAAACAAAGTGCTTATTAGTAGTATTAGTTAAGCTGTTTGAGACTTTTTTAGTTGAAGATGTCTATACTTATTTGGTATTTTACTTGTATAATAAACTACGGGCAGCTAGCATGGTTTGATTTGGTGGTTTTTTGCAAAATTGAACTTGTAACCAAAATATCCGGTTTTTACACGTTAACCCAAAAATGATCGGCTTTTGTTGGTTGGGTTTTCAGTTTTTACCGGTTTCGGTTTTTCGCTTTTTACGGTTAATCGTTTATATTTGGAACTTTTGGTCCAACAAATGTGTTTCTTTGTCTATGTTGATTTGCTACTCCTAAGTTCAATAATGCAATTCCAACAACATTATAAACACTATCTTTTTTCATTAAGTTTTGATACAGCTATTAGCTAATAAGAACTACTCTAGAAAGAACAAAGAAATAAGCAATCTAAAGAACCCCATCCTTTTATAAATACTTAATCGGTTGTACTTGTAGCCTTGTAGGTATGACTATAAATGAGTCGAACTTCAACTAAATTATCTTGATTAATGGTTTTAAGATTAAGCTCAAAACTTGAACTTAAATGTGTAACGAATGAACAATTTCATTATACGGTATTATAGTTGCAGAAAAGACTATTTGTATGGTAAGTTAAAACGCATTTATACCCAGTAATCACAATTTATAGCCTATACTTTGTCCATTTATCCATTATATTGTATCAAGTGGAAATAGGAAAGGAATTTCAATATATCTTCCCTCCAATTTTCTACCTAGATCTTCACCTTCAGTCTGAAAATTTTGTGTTTTGTCTTGTTGTTACTTAATATTGGTAAACAGAAGACCATCTATTTTCTTGCTAACTGCATTTAAAGAATGGTACAATATGAACATTGCACAGCCTCCACTTATGACAAAACAGGCAACTAATGGGAGTTGTCTCACCAATTGCTCTCAGGCCTATCACTAGCTCACATGCTGTGTGTTCATATACATACACAGATTTTAATCTCATTCAATTTGTATACTCCAAATCCAGTGGTGAAAAGCTTTACTTGTATCAATCATAATTAAGAACTCATTGATTATTTTAGACCTGTTATATAAACAAAACATGATGACAGAACTCAACGGACCAATAAAGTCGTTTTGATCTGCTACGGTATTTGCCCATCTAGCCACCTCTACTTGAATACCATCTCGTCGCACTTTAGCTCACATAGGAATAGCTCGGATCATAAAGGAGGATACACAAGTGAAAACACTCGCATTAAGCAAACGTTTTTTATTCCAAAATACGTTGTAATATTAATCTTTTTCTAGAATACCGAGTATGAGTCATTATATATTTGGAATTTATTCAAGAACACTAACATTAAGAAAAAACATTCTGAATCGTAAACAAAAATGGTGAAATTTTTGGTTATAGTATTTGGAATAGTCTACAACTGGTCCAATAAATCTATAGTTATGTGATAGCAGGTCTTCTTCGTTGTGGAAAGAGTTGTCGTCTCAGGTGGACAAACTACCTCCGCCCAGACATCAAACATGGTCCCTTCACTCCTGAAGAAGAACAGCTTGTCATCCAGTTGCATGCAATTCTCGGCAACAGGTGCATTTTAGATGTGTTCAATAATCTTGTTTTCTCGTGATGTTGAGAGTAAAACCACAAAGTACAATTCTTAGCGTGTATCTGACTTATGTCTTTTCAGGTGGGCTGCAATTGCTGCTCGACTACCAGGGAGAACAGATAACGAAATCAAGAATATATGGAACACTCACCTAAGAAAACGACTCATCTCCATGGGTCTCGACCCACAAACCCATCAACCCTCTTGCTTAGAAGGGTCAGCAAAAGGACTCCCCACCTCTTCTCTCACCCGCCACATGGCGCAATGGGAGAGTGCCAGGCTCGAAGCCGAGGCACGACTCTCAATGGACTCTTCAGCTTTGCTACTACTCCCATCACCCAAGAAGACAACCAGCCCCAACAAGACAACCTACCCCGACTATATCCTACGTGTTTGGCACTCAGAAGTCGGAGAATCTTTTAGAAACCGAAAGCCAGTCTGCTTTAGTCCTGCTTCTCAGGCTTCAGTCTCTGGGACAACCAGCGAAATGGCGCCTAAAACAGATCCCAAACTAGACATGGAACTCTCATGTGCCACAAGGAGCGATGACTGTTCAACTTTTTACAGTGGGATGACCGACCGATTGAGCCCAAGTGAAATGGAAGATTCATCTGATACTGAACTACAATTGTATTTTGATTTCCATGGGCCCAATGATATGAGTTTCTTAGAAACTCAGGTTAATTAGATGTCAATCAAAAAGAAATCAACCAGGTTCTTTTTTTGGTAGTAGTGAACCTGTAGTTGATCAGTATATATGGAGACTCGAGTTTCATTCTCCTGAAGTCTTCGGCGTCTTTTGATTAGTAGTTAGCACATTGACATATTGCAGAAAACTTTCCCGAAGTCCTCAGGTTATTTTGATTTGTTGTAAACACAATGACATGTTGCAGAAAGCTTTCTCAAATGTCTTCAGTGTATTTTGGTTATTAGTAAACACATTGACGTGTTGCAGAAAACTTTCTTGTGAAGTCTTCATTGTAGTTTGATTAATAGTAATGTTGCAGAAAACTTTATATATATAATATTATTATGAGATTCGTTACAAAACAACTATGTTCTTCCTATACAACATACCAAATAAACAAACAAACAAACAAACATTGGATGACTGATAAATAAAAAGTAACTTACAAAGCTGACAGTATTATATATTTGAATGACCTTTAACCTCCGAAGCAAGCAATGAGCTTCTTTGGGACTGTGCCAGTGGCACGATGTTTGGCAGCCAACTCCTCTGCTTTCAGATCATCTTCTGATTTCTTGGCCGCAACCATGGCTCGTTTTTCTTCAGCTTGTTTGTGAATTAAACCAGCTTTGTTTTTCATCTTTTCTGCATATTCTGCTTTTTTCTTGTCATATTTCTCCTGTTGACAAAACATAAGACTTTTATTAGATGCTATGATAATTTTTATTTAATTCAATAAATGTTGATCTCAGTTGAGTTAGTGTGACAAAACAAAACAAAGATATACTACGTATTGTGGATTAAAGTAGGGTTTTAGCAACAAGGAGTACCTCGATTTGTTTCAACTTGGCTTCAATATCAGCTTTCCTTGTGTTTTCCCATGCGGTTATAGCAGATAGCTGCTTTTGTGCCCTGTTGATTCATGTACAAACAAGTGAGCCAAAAAAATTAACTACAAAATCTTTGTAAGCGAGAAGGATTCAAGTTTAAGTTTTAAGTTCAGTATCTGGCATAGCGATATCAATATGATATAAGAATTTCATTTCATATCATTCTATATAAATCTAATCCTCTGACAGACTTGTAATTTCTTTTATCAGAAAAGTGCCTTGGCCATTGGCGGAGCTACATGAGGACCAGGAAGGGTCCCGGCCTCCTTAGGCCTAAATCCGTTAGTGTACTTATTTGCGATTTCATGTGTAAAAGAAAAATATTTTTCATCTCGCCCCTCCTATTTAATGTTTTTCAGGAAAATATTTTGTTTCGGCCCTCCCACAAAAATTTTTCTAGCTCCGCCACTGGCCTTAGCTGATCTTAACTGAAGCATAAACTTAACTCAAAGTAACGTATCATCCGTTTTTCCTTTAATCTGAGTCAAACCAATACCGTATTTTAACAATATAACTTACTTGTTCTCCGCCTTAGATTTTTCAGTTTCCTCCCAGGCCTTGATGAAAGACAACTTCTTATCCTTTTCAATGTCAGCCAAAGCGACATCTAAATATCAAAACAGAAATTTAATTCCACCAAATCAATGAACCGTTTTACATATGTGTGACCTAAATTGCACTTGGTATCCACATACTTACCTCTATCCAGTGATTTCGCTTTCTTCACTTCAGGAACCGGAGTCTCTGAGACACAACCACAAATTACAAATTAATCAAAAGCAAGTNCAACAACAACAACAACAACAACAACAACAACATGTTTTAGTGTTGCCTACCTTTAACGACAAGAGACATAGCGTGATACTATAAGTTTCTAGTTTTTTCTCAATAGTAGAATGAAAAAATATGACAGTAGCTCAACAGTTAATATAATGAAAGCATTATTCTCTTCCAATTAGTAAAGGCTACATATTATTATTTCCTGACATTTTTTTAATGTAATAAAGATTAACTTGTGGGGGCTGTAACCACCTTTTTAATGGTTCCATTATTAAAGAAAAAAAAATATTAAATTGTTTTTTTTTAAAAAACAAAGTTAAAAAAAAGCTAAAGAATAAAACAAATTATTCAAGAATCCATCACACAAAAAGAACCTTCTAACAGCTACTATCAACTAAACACAGTAGAAAAAATAAAGTAGTATACTTTCAGCTGGTAGTGACGTGGCATCATCAGCAACAGGAGGAGCCTCAACAGGTGCTTGAACCGGAACAGTTTCCGGTTGAACAGTTACAGGTACTTCAGCAGTTGCCATATAATAAAGGAAATGAAATGAAAATAATAATAATATTAAGAGAGGTGAGTGAAGTGTGTGAGTTTGAAATTATCGGGTGTAAGAGCGGAGTATATTAAGGAGTGTATGGTGGGCCGTTTGTTTAGATGGATAATGATGAAACACTCTGTTTATTTGTTGTTGTTGCCGANGTTCAATCAAAACAATTATAGAGAAGAAATAATCTGTTTGATTGGACAAATTATTTTGTCACATCATTATGCAAAAACTTTTATTTTGTGGACATATCAATCCTTTTGGAATAATACGGAGTTGTGTTGAAGTAGTAAGTTATTAATCATTGCTACAACTGGCATCTTAGTTGTTTGAGTATTTTACCTTATATCCGTCGTGGATTTTTTATTAGTGTCTAACCCCGTATAATACTTGACGTGGATAAGGTTCAGCCTCAAGAGCTTATGAAAGTTTACGTGGACCAACGTGCGCATATGAAGCAAAACAAAAAGAGAAACGACTGATGCTTCCCCAGGGGTTGCTATCGAGGGCTAAAAAGGCATTCTAAAAATCTAAGTGGGAAATGTGTCACGTCATCTTTTAGTGCTTCGCGTTTAGGGTGATTGTCGAACATGTGTATCTGGTTTTAGATATGAATCAAATTTAATTTTAAATCTTAGTAGCTTAATAAACGTGACGAACAATAATTTTACCTGAATTTGATATTTTAATCCGTGTACGCAAGGGTTATTAAACATGAATAGTAAGAAAAATATACCTTTTTCGGATATCCTTACTTAAACTATAAAAAAAAATTAACATGATTTGTTGTTATATGTACAATCGCGTGCATTCGTTTGCATATCACAATAACTCATTCTTTCATTTATATATTACTGTATTATCGTAACTTTGCGAGCGTATCATTAGTAATTTCCAAACAGAATGCCAATGTCTGATAACTTTAGCATGTGGGGTTCTATTCGAAAACCAAATACACATAAATAAAAAAAGAAAGAAAAAAACTAGAACTCATATAAATTTCACACGTAACAACCCCGTAAGCTGGTTAGTTTTGCCAACTCAAAGGTAGCTACGTGAAATCTTCATATTAGACCTAAAACGTATGATCCATATTCAATGTGGTATGTAACCTGATAGCACTTCTTCTCTTTTATCTATGTGGGATTCTATTTGTGCATATATTTCTCATAAAAGTTCTGAATTGCTCACTTGAATGCATTTGTTTAATCTTGAATACTCAAAGAACTTTGATGCTGGTACAAATTATGGCCACAACTTAAGGCACTTTTAGAAAAGTGTGTTTCTTATTAGAGTGTAAAAAAAAAAACACATGAAAATGGATACTATTATGAGTCATTCGTTTTATAATGATAAGTTTTGTATAATCTAAAAGTTTATGACAACAAACTCATAGTCTTGTAAGTTGAGTGAGTTTCTAATTCAATGAGGTCATGGTCATATTGAGTAACTTCTATGTGTTTATTTGTTTTAGATCTATCTAAATAGACATGAAGTTGGTTGATAAATCTTTAGTAGTTTGTTTTTCCCTATTAGTAAATTAATCATTGCCGCAACTAGCATCGTCTACTCATTTACACTTTTTTCTTATGACAATTTTTTGAAATGCTAAAAATGGTCTTATGGATGATCGTACAATCTTAAGGTCGACATCACGATCTTGTGAACAATCTATTAACCCTAACCGATTATATATCCAAACGATTTAAAATTGATCGGATTAGTTTTATGAGATCGAGATTTTCATAACTTATGATTCCACGAGTAAGTTCATAAGGCCCCGTTTGGTTTGTGGGGCTACACCGGGATTTGGGTTAGAAAGCTGAAATCAATTGTTTGTTTTGACTTCATGGGATTTGGGGTAGAAATGTAATCCGAATATATGGGCATACATGAAAGTATGGTGAGCTAACTCCTTTTCTGACAAAAGTGTGTATATATTTTGTCTTGTACCTCTTTTTCTTTGTCCTTTTCTTTTAATCAAACAATAAAAAAATTTCTCACATTAATTTCTTTTTACTTTTTTCATATAAATAATTTTTAATTTATATTTAAATATATAATATACTTTTAAATATTATTTTCTCTCTTATACATTAAATTCAAATCACCAAATTCAAATCCAAATCCAAATCAAAATCATAAACCCGTCTACAAACCAAACGGGCCCTAAAATTTGATAGACTTTGCTGCAACTACCCAAGTGTACATACGTAGCATAAACAATAATAATGAATAGGGTGTTTTTGAATTGGGATTAGCTATAAGGTCATATTATATATACCTTACAGAAATAAAAAACACACTTTTTTAGAAAATAAAGTATATAAATATTTGATGTTTGAAGTGGTGATAAAAACTTATAGAAATATTATAATCACATTTATGAGAAAATAAACCCATACTTGTTGAGTAAATTGATCATCTTCCATTAACTTGATAGAAAAAAGATTAACATTCCAGTTTTGAATAATAGCTACAGAACATGACTATATACCGGACTTCTGGTCCTTGTAAAAAAAAATAACAAAAGTTATATAAACTTTCGGGGTAGTGTGCGATGTTTATTGACTTTAATAAACTATCACACACGACTAGAAAACTTTACTAATCCTAAAACATGTAATTTATATACACTCTAGTATATAAGGTAGACAATTTTTTCTGTTTCACCTATGTGGGATTCTAGATATTTGTATTTTCTTTAATATTTCAAAATTATTTGTTTTTGGATGAACTCTTGTGCTCTAGAATATTGAAAAAACATTGTTGCGGGTACAACTTTTGGCCACAACTTAAGCACTTCTAGACAACTGTATTTCTTCAGAAATGATTAAAAAAAACATGAAATCTAGATATAAAAAAAAGTAATGGATATGAAATACGTGAGACGATTATTTTTAAGTAGTGAGGGGTCCGGGCCATGATATATTGATAGTTGTACATGATGTTATTCTAAATGACTAACATATTGTGGTAGGATATATGCATTTTCTTGATATATTTTATACATTATATGTTATATTTTAATTGCATTAAAATGATTGTTGATCTATCGTGTTTGGATAAAACAAGTTGGACCATTTTCAACATGTCAACCCTCACTGAAAGTTAAAAAAGGACTAAACAATTGTACAACTCGAGAACATCAGTAAAACAATTATCACCTGTTCGAAATGGAATAGCGTTCTCCCAATTCCCAAACCAATCTAAACATTCATTAGTTTGTGGTGGTTATAACGTCATATTATTCTCACCTTTTTGAGTTTTGACCATGTAGAAAACAAAGCGTAAACAAAAGCTGATACTCCATTTGAAGCAATGATAAAAAATTAATAACATCCCTTTCAAAAAAAAAATTAATAACATCAAATGTAAAAATCACATTTCTTAGATAATAAAGCCAAACGTTTTGTCTGAATTGATCATCTTTAATTAACTTGATAGGAAAATATATTCACCTTCCATAGTTCCATCTTATACAGTAACATTTAGCTACTAAAATATGAGTAGTGTGACTCCCAATCTTTGTTTAAGAAAAATTATGAATTCTTTGTTGAAAAACCTTCATACAGTTAAAATAGTATATAGAAAAGTTAATATTTTGTGTAGGGGATTGCAATTTATGTTTTAACATATGTTTTAACAATGGGATTGCATAATGTAGTCAGACTATTATAAGGAAATGTATTTATTAGGATATGGTTTGGTGAATTTAGTGGTGAATATTAAGTGTTTGGATATATAGCTTATTTGTAGTAGCTCTATATTGTTTTGGTTTTGGCTGCTATGTAGTCAGTAGTCTTGTATCTTAGGTGGAGTGGGACATGTCCAATTTCATCTTGTTATTTGTTGTAAGTTCTGGTTTTACCGTTTTTCAGAAAAAAAAAAAAAAAAAAAAAAAAAAAAAAAAAAAA
>LBNU01022088.1:23723-38223 GCA_014162995.1 Artemisia annua | reverse complement strand
TTAAGAGGGTCTGAATCTGAATCTGAACCGCACATCTGAATCTGAATCTGATGCGTAAATGTCTGAATCTGACCGCATCTGAACGGGAAAAAAAAACTCATGTTTGAACCGCACATTTGCTTGCTCATACTAATTTTTTTTGGGTTTTTATTTGTGTCAGGAAGAGGCAACAAGATGCATTCAGACACCCCTCTCAAGTCTAAACCATTAAGATCTTACTGCATCTGAACGCGTCTGAACGGAAAATAAAAAACAAACGGTCTGAACGTCAAAATGTCTGACCGATTCAGACACAGTGCCCATTCAGAGGCTGTTAAGAGGCAAAAAATAAAAAACAAACACAGCCTAAGTCAAGTTTTTATTTTTTTTTCTTTTTTTCCCTTTAATAATTATTTGTAACTTAAAAAAAAATGTTATTTGTATTATTTGAATGAAATGAATTTAGTTTATTTGGAAATTTGAATAAAAAAAATAAAGTTATAAATGATGGGACCCAAATGAGTAAGTTGAAATTAGTTGTTAGGCTACCCTAGTAAGGGGTTTCGATCGATTGAGGAGATCGATTCACACTCGATCCCCTTACTGTGGGGAATAATCAATCCCTCCTTTTTTTTGGATGAGGGCCGCATACACGATCGATATCACACCTTGGTTTCCTTTTTGTGTATGTGTGTGTGTAGAAAAGGTATTTTTGTGGGGTATATTTTTTGTAGTGTAGGTCGCCTTACTAGGGCACCTAATCGCATGAAGGTCGCTGGANGTTGTGGAGGTTTGTTAAAGTGATGTAGCACCCCGTGGACCTCACATGACGAGGTAAACCTCCTCACTACACCAGGTGCTCTTATATTCGATCTTACGATTGTTTAACCAATTCTAATCCAAAATGATCATGCATTGATAAGACTAGTTTTATGAAATTATAAAATCGTACGGGTCTACAAGCAAGACTGATGAGCTTGCATACAACTACCCAAATGCATATATGTAGCGTAGAAAATATTGCACATGATGTTTTCGAAACGGAATAACGTTCTGCCAAACCAATATAACCTTCATAGTTTGTGGTGGTTATAACGCCATGCTAATCCCACCTTTGTGACCATGTAGAAAACAAAGCGTATACATAAACTGATACCCTGTTTGAAGCTTTCATAATAGCTTTAAAAGTAGAAATCGCATTTCTTAGAGATTAAGAATAGTGATATAGATTATAGAGGCCTAAAAACATGACTAATATATTCATTATTTGGCATGTGTTTTATTTATAGTATTATCTTTTCTTATCTTCACTCTTCATCTTGCCACATGTCTAAATCGTTTTGTTGGACATGTATTTAGTCACAATTGTGAGACATGTATTTAGTCACAATTTAATAGCTACCAATACAAGACTCTCTTAATCTGACTCCTCCTAATCTTTGTTAGAGAAAAATAAGTAATCTCTATTAAACAAGATTTATATAGTTAAAATAGTATACATAAAAACTTAAGATCTTATATAAAGTTTTCGATTAATTATCCCATATATGTTCCTACAACATAAGGAACATATATAGGCTTCCAAAATCGAAAGCCCATTCTCATCCTAAGACAAATTTAGTACACACTTAGCTATATTAGGTGGTACCATTTAATCTCCTTAACCGATGTGGGATTCCGGACGTTATTTGCTATGAATATATACATACTCTTTTGAATATTGGAAAAACTTTGTTTCGAGTACAATTTTCGTGGCAACAAGTCTAAGCTCTTATAGACAACTACATTTCTTAATAAATTCTTGAAAAATACCTAAGGTATAGATACAAAATGAAAATGGACTGATGGTGAAGAAAGTGAGCCAATTGTTTCCAAGTGGTTGAGGGGTCCGGGACCATGATATAAACTTGATTGTTGTACTTAAATATAACAATTTGGACTATGTGTCATGTAATCAAAGCCAAAGATCATCTCAATTCTCAATTTCTCATTGAAAGTCGCAAAGAAGAAAAGACATAGGTGAACCTCTCCCATCGATTTGACCTGATAACATCACCAAAAGAAACATAGCATATCGTGAAAACAGAAGGTTTTAACTTTCATTTGATAGATTTATCAACCGACGGTTCTTTTAGGGAAAATGATTCAGTCATAAAAAATTTACAAATTAATTTTCACAAAATGAATTGTAACAAATAAAAAGTATTTTAATCAATTCTCTATCGTACTTTTAAATTCACATTTTCTTATAAATGCATGACATATCCTTACGTGAAAAAATCTTTTGTAAAAACTTTTTTAGATGCAACATCCGTGCTTTTGTAATAGGATTGGGTGTGGTGAAGAGGCAAAGCTCTTCGTTTGGGTCATACATATGCCACATCATCCCAACACTTCTTCACAACTAACCCTCTCCTCAGCAACAACTAACCTCAACTTCTTCATTTGGGCCCACCACTTACACCTTTATTTTTTTTCATTTCATTAAATAAAATAAATTTATTTCACTAATTATTAAACACAATACAACAAACTAATATTATTTCATCTGTCAATAGAAAAAGAAAAAAAAAAAAAAAAAAACATCCGATACGAAAAAATATACGATACTAAAAAAAACATACGAAACTAAATATTCCTATTCCGTTGAATTTCTTCCCATTGATGTTGTTGCCAAACATGCTCGATTACACATCGTTGAAGCCTTTTGTGTGTGTTTTGATCTTGTAGTTCTTTTTGTTTTCTTCTTTGCGTTGCGCAACGGTCAACCCATGACGTTTGTAAATTTGGTGTCGGAGGAATATACATTTCGGCAGCTTCGGATATTGCAAAATTTTGATCTTTCAAAATCATGTTATGCATTATAATGCACGAGTACATGATTCTCCGTAACTTGGCCACAGTAAACGCACGCGCCGGTTGGGCAATAATATGCCAACGACCTTGGAGGACACCAAAAGCTCTTTCGATATCTTTTCGAGCACTTTCTTGTTTCGCTTTCCATGCTTGGTTTTTTGGGTTGTGTGCAATAGTAAAGGATTTGACAAACGATGCCCACTGTGGGTAAATTCCATCTGCTAGATAATACCCATGTTTAAATTTTTTCCCGTATACTTCAAACGGAACTTGAGGGCCAATATCATCAAGCAGGTTGAATAACGGTGAATTATATAAAACGGTTAGATCGTTATTCGCACCTGCAACACCAAAAAACGCATGCCAAATCCACAGATCATACGAAGCAACAACTTCAAGCATAATAGTTGGATACTTTTTATCACCTTTGTGAAATTGCCCTTGCCATTCTTTCGGACAATTTTTCCATTCCTAGTGCATACAATCGATACTTCCCAACATCCCCGGTATCCTATGAACCNTTGAGGGCCAATATCATCAAGCAGGTTGAATAACGGTGAATTATATAAAACGGTTAGATCGTTATTCGCACCTGCAACACCAAAAAACGCATGCCAAATCCACAGATCATACGAAGCAACAACTTCAAGCATAATAGTTGGATACTTTTTATCACCTTTGTGAAATTGCCCTTGCCATTCTTTCGGACAATTTTTCCATTCCTAGTGCATACAATCGATACTTCCCAACATCCCCGGTATCCTATGAACCATGTTATGTGCGGTGTATAATCTGTGAATGTCTTCTTCGGTTGGTTTTCTTAAAAACTATTTCCCATACAACTGAATTATGCACATAGTAAAAAAAATCTAGAGAACCCGTGCACAATGTTCACCTATTTGTAAATACTCGACTAATGCATCAGGTGCTATCCCGTAAGCCAATTGGCCTAGGGCACATGTGCATTTCATAAGCACACTAAAACTCATTAAACCCGCAGCATCAGGTCATTGTCTAAAAAAATCAAAATGCGCAGGAAGAGGATGATTATTTTGAATATATGTTTCAATACCTTGGACTATTTCTAGAAATAGTTTACGGCTCATACGGTAACGGCGAAGAAAATTATCTTCCGTATATTTCGGATTGTCACCAAAATAGTCAGACCTTAGACGTTGCTCAGCAAATTCACGTTCACGGTGGACATATCTTCGGCGTTGTGAAGGACCAGCTTCTTGGTTTAGCAGCATTTGCTCGTTCTCAAATTCTTGGAGAATCATCTCTAGCTCGGTTATCTCTTCAAAGTCACTAATACTTGAATACGATGAGTCAACACTTATTTGGTCGTCGTCACTCATGTTTCTTACTTTTGATATGTATAATATTTTGAATTATAAGTTGTGAAATTTTGATGGGAATAAGATAAATGAGGTGTACTATTTATAGTGAGTTGAAAAGGAAAAAAGAAAAACGAAAAAAAAANTTGTTGCCAAACATGCTCGATTAGACATCGTTGAAGCCTTTTGTGTGTGTTTTGATCTTGTAGTTCTTTTTGTTTTCTTCTTTGCGTTGCGCAACGGTCAACCCATGACGTTTGTAAATTTGGTGTCGGAGGAATACACATTTCGGCAACTTCGGATATTGCAAAATTTTGATCTTTCAAAATCATGTTATGCATTATAATGCACGAGTACATGATTCTCCGTAACTTGGCCACAGTAAACGCACGCGCCGGTTGGGCTAATATGCCAACGACCTTGGAGGACACCAAAAGCTCTTTCGATATCTTTTCGAGCACTTTCTTGTTTCGCTTTCCATGCTTGGTTTTTTGGGTTGTGTGCAATAGTAAAGGATTTGACAAACGATGCCCACTGTTGGTAAATTCCATCTGCTAGATAATACCCATGTTTAAATTTTTTTCCCGTATACTTCAAACGAAACTTGAGGGCCAATATCATCAAGCAGGTCGAATAACGGTGAATTATATAAAACGGTTAGATCGTTATTCGCACCTGCACACCAAAAACGCATGCCAAATCCACAGATCATACGAAGCAACAGCTTCAAGCATAATAGTTGGATACTTTTTATCACCTCTGTGAAATTGCCCTTGCCATTCTTTCGGACAATTTTTCCATTCCTAGTGCATACAATCGATACTTCCCAACATCTCCGGTATCCTATGAACCATGTTATGTGCGGTGTATAATCTGTGAATGTCTTCTTCGGTTGGTTTTCTTAAAAAATCTTTCCCATACAATTGAATTATGCACATACTAAAAAATCTAGAGAATCCCGTGCATAATGTTCACCTATTTGTAAATACTCATCTAATGCATCAGGTGCTATCCCGTAAGCCAATTGGCGTAGGGCACATGTGCATTTCATATGCACACTAAAACTCATTAAACCCGCAGCATCGGTTCGTTGTCTAAAAAAATCAAAATGCGCAGGAAGAGGATGATTATTTTGAATATATGTTTCAATACCTTGGACTATATCTAGAAATAGTTTACGGCTCATACGGTAGCGGCGATGAAAATTATCTTCCGTATATTTCAGATTGTCACCAAAATAGTCAGACCTTAGACGTTGCTCAGCAACTTCACGTTCACGGTGGACGTATCTTTGGCGTTGTGAAGGACCAGCTTCTTGGTTTAGCAACATTTGCTCGTTCTCAAATTCTTGGAGAATCATCTCTAGCTCGGTTATCTCTTCAAAGTCACTAATACTTGAATACGATGAGTCAACACTTATTTGGTCGTCGTCACTCATGTTTCTTACTTTTGATATGTATAATATTTTGAATTATAAGTTGTGAAATTTTGATGGGAATAAGATAAATGAGGTGTAGCATTTATAGTGAGTTGAAAAGGGAAANCTCTTCAAAGTCACTAATACTTGAATACGATGAGTCAACACTTATTTGGTCGTCGTCACTCATGTTTCTTACTTTTGATATGTATAATATTTTGAATTATAAGTTGTGAAATTTTGATGGGAATAAGATAAATGAGGTGTAGCATTTATAGTGAGTTGAAAAGGGAAAAAAAATAAAAATGCAAACGTTTAGAAAAACGGTAATAAATCCGTTGTATTATTTACATGTCCCAACGATAACTTGTACTATTTGTCAGACTAAAACCCTCACCGTGGAAGTGAAGAGGGAGCAAACGGCGAGGCGTGGCGAGAGGGGGGCGGTGTGGCGGCGAACCACGGCGAAGCCGGCGAGGTTGACACGTTAGAACGGCGAAGGGTTTCTCGTTACCACACCCAGTGCTCTAATATACATTTTGATTTGTTAAAAGGTGTATGGCAGTAAACTTGAATTTTGTAAGCTAAGTTTGTTCGTGATTTAAGTTCATATTTAACAACTTTTATGTTGTTATATTCTTCAAATTTATTTAGACAGAAATTAAATTATTATTATTTGGTAAACTTTTATAAGATTTTTTAATGTATCTCCCACAAGGAGGGAGATTCTCTCAAGTTGAAAAATCAACTTGAGACAATCCTAGTCCCTCCCACAACTGATTCTATATGCAAAATGATGTTATACCGACTAGACTGGTTTAATGAGAACGAAATCTAAAAATCTAAAATTGTATGATCGTACAGTGATACAAGCAAGATCGTAGTTTTGATAACTTTACATATATACAAGTATACAACTACCCAAGCATGGACAGACCTTAGTGGAGACCGGGGAGGGCCACGGCACTCCCAAAAATTTAAGGTTTTACTTATATTTTCTTAAAGAAATACGAGTACAACTTTAGCTCTCCCTGATTTTTTTTTTTGAACGGCAAATTTATTAATGAAACGCTAGTAAGGAACTAGCAAATTACAAAGGAATTAAACTAGGATTTTTGATCCAGTCAGACATATTAAACGAGGAATTACATCTATTACAAACCCAAAAATAAGACATAGACACAATATCGTCAAACAAGGTCGCCTTCCTCGGTTTTTAACGTCAAAGAGCATCTTGTTGCGAATAGTCCACACATACCACCACATAATATAGAACACACCCTCCAACATCCTTTTGTTCTTGATAGGAAGACGAAGATTTTGTATCCACAGTTCCTGGTCAGAATAAGAATCAATATCCACGCGAGTAACATTCCCCCAGCGAACAATCAAATCTACAAGATTACGTACTAAAGTGCAAGAGAAAAATAAGTGGTTAACCGTCTCCACACCCATATCACAAGTACCACAATTAAGGGAGTCAATGAGAATACCTCTACGCGATATATTGAACCTAGTAGGCAATGAAGTAGATTTTACCTTCCAAGCGTGCACATTAATCTTAATGGGCACCAAACGAACCCACCTAGTTTTTTGCGTAGCATCTGCAAGAGTTTTATCATCTATCAAATGTCTCACAGATGACACTAAGAAGTTGCCTGAACTTGAGAGACTCCAAGACCATTGATCTTCCATAGGAACTAACTGAATATCTTTGACCAGCGACAAAAGAGCCATGAATTGTTCTTGTTCCACCCTTCCTCTTGGTGGTCTACGGAAAGAAGAATCAAAGGTATAATCGCAGATCTTGGATGCAACAGTGCAGTCTTTACACAACTCTAAAGCATAAAGCCGAGGAAAGAGGGTTTTGAGGAGCTTACCATCAATCCACCTATCTTCCCAAAAACGGGTCTTCTCACCATTTCCAAGCTTAAAAAAATAGCATTGCAGAGGTTGAGACCTTTTTCATCCAATGAAGTGACCTCTTTAACAATGTTCGACCAGCATGATGTATATGTAGTAAAAGTATTCCTTTCCAGCCCGCCAGAATCACCATAGATGGCCTTAATAACCCGAGACCATAAAGATGAATCTTTTTTGAAGAATCGCCAATACCATTTGAACATCAGGCCCATATTTAAAGCATAGAGGCTAGATATACCGAGCCCACCTTTTTCTTTTGAAGCTAAAGCATTTTTCCAGTTGACCCAAGAAGCCTTTTGATTGTTAGGGGCACATCCATTAAAGAAGTGGCTTCTTAAAGATTTGAGATTACGAAGCACACCTAAGGGGGCTTTATGGATAGACATCTGATAGATAGCCATTGATCCCGAGACATATTTAAGCAAAGTGAGTCTTCCCCCAATTGACAACATTTTCACCTTCCATTTAGAAAGACGAGATTTGACCCGTTCTACCACCCCGTCCCAAGCTTGGATGCGAGACATAGATCCCCCGACTATGGAACCAAGATAAGTGAAAGGAGGCTTGAGAGTAAGACAACCTAGCTTTAAGGCAGCCTCTTTAATTTTACCAATATCCACGTTGAGGCCCATTAACTTACTTTTGCTCATATTGATTCTCAAGCCAGAGGCCTGAAAAAAGCACTCGAGAATATGAACCAGGGTGTTTATATTTTTCTCACACCATTGTCCAACAAACACAGCGTCATCGGCATAGAAAAGATGAGAAATATTGATCGAACTATTTAATTGAATACCATTAAACAAACCAGCTTCTTCCACACGATTGAAGGAAAGATGTAAACTTTCCATGACTAATATAAAGAGAAGTGGAGAGAGCGGGTCACCTTGTTTGAGACCTTTGTGAAATTGGAACTCTTCCGTAGGGCTCCCGTTTAGAATAATCGAGCCTCTTGAAGATCGAAGACAACTTTGAATCCACTTGCGCCATTTCCCACCAAAACCAAATTTGAACAACAAGTCATCCAAGAAATCCCATCTCACGGAGTCGAAAGCTTTCTCGAAATCAACTTTGAACACAAGGAGATGTTTCCTCTTCTTTTTACACCACTGAATGAGCTCGTCAAGAATAAACGGACCATCTAAAATTTGCCTATCCTTGACGAAAGCAGATTGGACTTCATTAACGATCGAACCGAGCTTATCAACAAGCCTATTAGCCAAGACTTTAGCAATAATTTTGTATAAGCTTCCTATTAAGCTGATAGGACGAAAATCTTTAACCATATTAGCCCCTGGGAATTTAGGAATTAGAACAATAAAAGATGAGTTACAACCTTTGGGGATATCACCAAACAAGAAGAAGTACGACACGGCTTTGTAAACATCATTCTCAATGAGATACCAAAAACGACGATAGAAACCAAAAGTAAAACCATCGGGCCCAGGGGATTTATCCGTGCCACAATCCCAAACTGCCCTCTTTATTTCGTCCTTTGAAACATTACGTTCAAGATCAGATTGTTGAGAAGACGTCAATCTATTGGGAAAATTTGAATGGAGAGTAGCCCTACTACAATCTGGTTTAGCAAATCTATTAGAAAAATGATGGAAAGAAATTCGTTTTTCACAAGACTCAGATCATCAATCCAAAGGCCATCAATCATAATTTCCCTGACCGCAAGAACATTCCTTTTTTTGTTAATCGTGCCATGAAAGAAAGAAGAATTCTCGTCTCCTTCAACCGCCCATTTAACATTAGACTTTTGTGCCATCTCCATCGAATTAAGGTTGTTAATATCTTCAAGATTCTTCACCAAATTCATGTGTTTCGCAACAATTTCTTCGTTTCCCATACCTCGATCAATCCCAGCTTCCACAGATTCAAGATCAGTTATAAGTTTACTTTTAACATTTTTCTGACTAGCCATATTTGTTTTTGTTCCAAATCCGAATTTTGGTTTTGAGAAATTTAAACTTTCCCATCAGGTTAAGCATAGCGTTACCCTCATTATTCGGACTGTCTTTCCAAGCATCTTCCACGAGATTTTTAAAACTATCAATTTCACACCAATAATGAAAAAACCTGAACGGAGTGGGGCCATAATCTAAGTGATGTTCACGGAGGAGAATTGGACGATGGTCAGACAAAAAGCGCTCCAATGAAATAGCAGAAAGGTGAGGATACGTGTGGAGCAGATTATCAGACACGAGAAACCTGTCAATTTCTTCACAGTTTTATGACACAAAGTAAAGGAACAACCACCTAGCTCCACTTCAACCAAACCAACATTAGAAATAAAAGAATTAAAGACATTAGCACCTTGAGCATTGAAGATTGAACCAAACCTATCCGACCGAAATCGAACTTCGTTAAAATCACCCATGACGACTACTTTTCCTCTCCATTTATTGATTTCACTAGCCAAATAATCCCAAAGCATTATTTTTTCTTTAGCATCATGCGGGGCATATACTACAACAATAAGAAGATCCATCCCATTTTGTTCCCACACACCACGAACCAATATGAAGTAATCTGAAAGAGTAACACTATTCTTACGAAAAGCATTTGGATCCCACACGCAAAGAATGCCTCCTGAATTTCCAACAGAGTCACTATGAACAAAACCAAAAGTCATATTCCCCCAACAAGATTTAACACATAAAAGACTCATATTTTCCATTTTAGTTTCTTGAAGAGCCAAAATGTTAACCTTATTCTTGATATTTAGATCCTTGACCCAATCTTTTTTAGCCTTTTGGGCAAGGCCTTGGATGTTTAGGGACAAACAATTCATCGATTAACCTCTCCCGCTCCTTGAGATTTGATAATTTCCTCCATATTAGACACACACCCCTCCATATTATATCCCATAACATGACCCACTTTCACCACATCTTCTAGGAGGTTTAAAATGGATCCTCCTGATCGAGGGCCTTTGGATTTTTTGAAGTATCCAGAGAAGGTTGATTCAGCTCCATCCTCCTTTAAGTTGATTCAGATTGATTAACACAAAATTTATTGGTATCTGCATCCTTATTGGTCTCCATATTATTCTCGACTTTGTTTGTCCCACAATTTGCTGAATTGTTGGCAGAAACTTCTTTTGGAGTGAAACCGGGAGGATACTTTGCGCTAAATTCGGTCTCCTGTATATTATCATCTGTATCTTTCTTATTGAGAAACTCGTATATATTAAATGGGTCTTCTGATGGGATCTCTTGATCACCTCTGTTATTTGCATCACTTTGATCCTTTATTACCTTACCTTCTTCGAATACCGTTTCAGGAACGTCCTCTTCTTCTCTGTGGATTCCTATGACTTGATCATCCACCTTAAGATCATCATCTTTAGATTCGGTGTCACTAATTTCATTTTCATCCTCCTCATCTGTGAAGTCAGGAACCCACCCAGGAGTTTCTTTAGCTCTTATCCAAAACACTTTTCCTCGGAATATGATTTTAAACTCCTCAGAAATCCACTTGTGAAATTTTGTTTGCACACAAATTCTCTTGGAATGAAAACAATCGTCCTCCTGATCTTCGGTATCCAACATCTCCCCCCATTTGGATGCAATACGCTTGAATGTTTTTTCTGACCATAACTTGAAAGGTATGCCTTCGGTTCCACCCAAGCAATCCTACTTTCCGTGACGAAATCCATAGAGGCAAGGGAGATTTGAGAGCACCATGAGCTGATACTAACGTTGTCCCTAAAAAGATTCAAAGATTTAGAGTCCCCAAATTCTACCAAAATCCATTTCTCTCCCATGTAACGGATCATAATGTTCATAAAGCCTTCTGAAATAAAAGCCTTTTTGATATTCACTAAAGATGCGAATTCCTTAACTCTTCCAAGCAGACATTTGGACAAATCTTTCGTCATAACACAATCATCCTCCAAAACCAAAGCAGGAGTATCAATATGTTTAGGAGCTTGCAAAACAGTACTTTTCACGACATTCACATACGAGCTCTCATTACCTTTAAATTTCTGATTCCTAGGTAAATTAGAGTTGACATTCACCTTAGGGTTGGAATTTAACTTTCCACCATACGAGTTCGAAGGGTTTGTTTGGGAATTCACCTTAGGTCGCTGAAATCTAGAAATATTCGCATGAAGTTTGTGTTTGTTAATCCAAATCGTACAAAGATTGGAAACCAATCTCTCCACACTGAAAACATTAATAAATTTAACGAATCCAAACCTTTTTCCAGCAATAGATTTTTTCAGGGGGATCTAAGCGTCAATGACGTGTCCATATTGCTTACATATGTTGAACAGGTCCTTAGCCGTGCAATTGTCAGGAAAATTTGTAATATACACAGACACTGAAATCTTCGCCACATCATCCTCCTTAGACCTGAAACTACCCATATTCGAAAATCTTGGATTGAAGGGAGATCTAACAATTCGAAACAAAAAGAAAAAAACAATGAAGCCCCAAAAACAAATCGAAAACCTAACGACTAAATGTCCTATCTTTGATGTCTCACTTTTGTTGTCCCGCCTCTGGTGTCCCACCACAAGGATGTACCACCTATGACGTCCCAACTATAGTGTCCCATCTATGAACCCAAGTATATATATATATATATCATATATGTAGCTTATATCGAATTGGATGTTTCTAAATGGTATATGGTTCCACCCAACCAGTGATAACATTCAATTCTTCATTAGTTTCTGGTAGTTTAAACTTTTTGTCATTCTCACCTTTTTTACCATGTAAATAATAATAATAATAATAATAATAATAATAATAATAATAATAATAATAATAATAATAATAATAATAATAATAATAATAATAATAATAATAATAATGAAACTGGTATACGAAGCAGTAATAATAGCTACCTATACTTCGAAATATAGATTACATTTTACATGAAATATACATTTTACATAAACTGAGAATATATTGAAATGGATTCCAACGCGACATTAAGACCACAATATTGCAACATTACAATTATAGGGAGGAAAGATAGCCACTTGAAAGTAGAAACTTGAAACACCACGACTCAGCAATAGTGCGGAATTTTCTTTCTCATCTGTTGGATCTAATCTTGAAAGTAGAAACTTGAAACGTGCGTAAGCTCTAAAGCTTGATACACCTAAAATCGAGACTAATAGCTACCAAAACATGCCTATTAGCAAGGTTCTCTATCTCTGTAAAGATACAGTATATACTCATCATAAAAAGGTTATACAACTGAAATAAATATTAAAAAGTTGAGTTTTGTATAAACTTTTCAAGTCAAACTTTTTGTTGTTAACTTTGACAATTAACAACAAATAGTACACCTTAAACTTTATACTAATTCAACGATATATGAATCGTAATATATGAATCGTATACAATGTGGTATATTAACTAGTATCATTTATTCACTTTAACCTATGTGGGATTCTAGTCGTTTGCATCTTCATCTTAACAATTTTAGATTGTTTAATTATTTTGGAGGTATACGTATGCTCTTGATTCTTGAATTTTGAAGAAAACTTAGCTAGGAGTACAAATTTTGGTCATAACTTAATCACGTTTAAACAACTGTAATTCGTAATACTCCAAATGATTACTAAAGTCTAAACACATAAAACCTAGATATAATTGACTGATTGTGGTAGAATATATGAATGTTTTTTATGTGATGTATGTTACTGTAATTCCTTTAAATTGATATTGATTTTTGTGACCGAATAAAAGGATTTGTAACATTGTGTCAATGAGTTTGACTTGATGATGATCACTTAAATCATATTGAATATTGTAAAACAGACTACCTTAGATTTAATCTATAAGTCTATAGCAATAAAGTCAAAAGATTAGTAACCTGAGTGAGTTTGTTTATAGATTTATTACGGGGTTGGCAGTGGTTGTGGCACCACATTCCCATCACTCACTCCCAACCAATCCCCTTGTGCCACATCATTCACATCACTCACCCATCACTCACCCTTATTTTTGTTGGCATCCGATCACTCACCCATCACTCACTCCCAACCAATCCGCCTTGTGCCACGCTCCATTTTGTTTGGCCAAAAGTTTATTTGATTCTCGGTAGAGTAATAATTTTTATACCAAATATTTTATATAAAACTCGGTATTATTTTGTTTTGGTTCTTTGTTTTGCCCCCTTCTCGTTGTCCAGGATATAAAGTCTAAAAAAAAAAAAAAAAAAAAAAAAAAAAAAAAAAAAAAAACGTGCAATCCCAACGTTCAAAAAGGCTCCAATGTTCCAATCCAACGTTCACTTTTCCTTCTATCATGTACATGAAACTTTCACTCACGCAGCCGATCCCGATGCGTGCTCCAGGGCCGGCGGCGGTGTTCCCACGCCACAAGGGTCCCGTCCCGTATCTTCCTGTGACCACTGCCAACCCCCTTAGTTCATGGTCATATCCAATTACGTTTTATTGCTATCTTTGACTTTTGATCTAGTGGCATGGTGAGTAGTCCCACTAATATAGTTTATTATGTTGTCGGTCAAGTCTCGCCTTAAAGCACAATGTGCAAGGAAATTTGTAATATACCAGGTGATCTTCGATAATATAATTGACCATCATTAGGAGCTCTGATGAGCTTATATGGTCTGGGAAGATGACTCCTTTGTTCCTTTAAAGGGGATTAATAGACAAATACTTAAAATTAAAAGCACTTCGTACAGTGAACATATGATATGGATATTGTTAATAGATTGCACGATAGTAGACTGAAATGACAGTGTATTCACTAAATAATCTTTGATGTCTTCAATTTTCTGTTGTATCTCTTGTGTCTCTCTCTTCAGGTGCTGTTGGCCACAATATCAAACAAAGACTTATAGAGGTATGTGTGCATGAACTATCATAAGAAAACAACTTCAACATATCAGGGACGGAGCCGGCAGGAAAGTAGTATCTATTTAACCGGCACAAATTTTTGGTTTGAACCGTAGGTAATAAGTACAGGTTTAACAAAGGGGTATTAATATATAT
>LBNU01022084.1:105196-118325 GCA_014162995.1 Artemisia annua | reverse complement strand
GAAGCTCTCTAGAGTAATTCGTACCTTAGACAATGATCTAGGATCTCCTTTTATAGAGCAAGGGGTTTTTTACAAGATAAGTATTAAGCTATCTAAATAGAATATACACAAGATCTATTCTATACTTATCTATACACGAATACATCAGTTATCTAATAAGCTGTGGTAACTATATGTACTAGCAGTGGTAATGAGTTTCCACTTCCAGTGCATTCTTCAGCAGTGTCTTCCACAAGCCTATCAGTGGTAACTGTTAGCTTTATTCCCAACATTTCCTTTTTTTCGTTTCTTTATTTTATGTATATTTCGTAACTTTTTTTAATATGTTGTAATGTAATTTTATTTTTAATGAAATGAATTTAGTTTATTTGATAATTTGAATAAAAAAAATAAAGTTGTAACTTGTAAGTGGTGGGGCACAAATGAGTAAGTTGTAGTTAGTTGTGAGTGAAGGGGGTTGTAAGGGGAGGTTAAGATGATGTGGCACCCCGTGGGGCCCAAATGAGTAGATAAACTTACTCACTATACCTTCCCCTCTTATGAGATTGTGTAATACCCCGTAATTTACCTAGTCATTAATTATCGCTAAACTTGAAGTAATTTGTTATGAAGGTCTAATTAACCATTTTCAAGATTTTTTTTCTATACAACTACAAATAATATTCGTCAACTAATTATGTGACGTAACTCACATTTCATGCAAACACGACACCGCACGCGTACCGACACCGCATTAGTAATGGCTTAAATTCTATAGTAATTTTTCGGAGTCAATAACTTTGTCCTTATAGTATTTTTATAAAACGGCTCCAGAAATATATTTTTCTCATTCATCGAACCGAGGTACCGCGATTACACTTTGGCTCAACGGGACACGTAATACACAAAATACAATTAATAATAATAATAAGGCCATCTTTTTTTTTTCTTATATTTTTCCCCACCCCCTTATCATCTCACTTTCACAATCCCAGCTTTATTTTTTTTCTAGTCTCTTTCTCTCCCTCCCAAATCAATTCACATGATCTTCTAAAAACCTTCAAAGATGATAGATCATTTTCTACTTTTCTCTTCTCCCCAAGGAGAGTCACGAGAGGACCTTGGAGATGGAGAAAGATTGTGATCGTTACCCAAAATAGTCACTTCAAGAATCCATGAAGGAAAGCATAGTCAAGATATTACATTTTATTTTCTTTTTATCACCACCGATCCACAGGGGGAGCCACACATCTAGATCTCATCACAAAAGAAGTTCTTAGGAGTTGAGGCTGTGGTTCTCACTTGGGTTGGATCGGATCGATTTGTATTTGGGTTTCTTAGTCTTCTTTAAATCATCTTCAATCGACATCACATCCTCTGTAAGGGTTTCTTGATTTTTACTGATTTTTCATGTTGTTAATCTTGTTTTTGATTTATATGAAATTATGAATCGATCGACAAATTGTGTATATGTGAATGACATTGTTTTCTTTATTGTTGTTCTTTGTGTGACAAATTAACTAAAACAAAAACAAATATTGGCTCGGATTGGAAGTGCTCATTTTTGGTTGGCTTATTTTTGGTTTTGCTATTTTGCTTTCTTATTGGCCATTCCAAATCTATAGGCTAAATATGGTTTTAAGTTAAAATGGTTTATGTTTGGTTCTTGATTGTGGTTCGANGTTACATTTTATTTTCTTTTTATCACCACCGATCCACAGGGGGAGCCACACATCTAGATCTCATCACAAAAGAAGTTCTTAGGAGTTGAGGCTGTGGTTCTCACTTGGGTTGGATCGGATCGATTTGTATTTGGGTTTCTTAGTCTTCTTTAAATCATCTTCAATCGACATCACATCTTCTGTAAGGGTTTCTTGAATTTTTCATGTTGTTAATCTTGTTTTTGATTTATATGAAATTATGAATCGATCGACAAAATTTTGTATATGTGAATGACATTGTTTTCTTTATTGTTGTCCTTGTGTGACAAATTAACTAAAACAAAAACAAAGATTGGCTCGGATTGGAAGTGCTCATTTTTGGTTGGCTTATTTTTGGTTTTGCTATTTTGCTTTCTTATTGGCCATTCCAAATCTATAGGCTAAATATGGTTTTAAGTTAAAATGGTTTATGTTTGGTTCTTGATTGTGGTTCGAAAACCCACTGTGGTTGAACCACAGTGGTATGATTTTAGTGTTGATCTTCTTACCTTGTTCTACTTTTCTTGCAACAACACATGAGTATGATAGTTTTGATGTAAAACATAAATAAAATCACATATGTATTGTTAGACAAAAGAAGGAAAAATAAAAGATGGAAACTTGTGTTTGTTTTTGCTATTGCGTCGAGCCCCACAGTCCCAACAGTGGGGATTTGTATATTGACTTTTCTTTGTCAATTGCTACTCAAACTTTGGTCAAAACGGTGGTGTGTTTTGGTTTGATGATTTCGTATTTGGCCACAAATTATTATCACATTTGTTAAGTAGAAGTAGATTGGTTTAGAAGTAAAGGAAATATTTTTACGAGTTGTAAACACGTTATTTTATTATAAAATGTTTGCCGCGGGTGTGTGGGTTGACGCCCACGCCGAGCCCAACTAGTGTATGAAGATATTTATTTGATACCGGCTTATTCGACTCATTCCACGACTTGATTTTCGGCTGATTTCAATTTATTCGATCACGAGCTACGCGGCTTGTTTTACTAAAATGTATTTTATACACAACAAAACGATAAGTTATCATATAGTTTTAAAAATTATAAAAACTAGACTAAAACAAAAATATAAGGTTTAAACTCATATAAAGACTTTTGATTTATATTGCCTATTTTAACTTATCTAAACTTATGGACATATTTAAACTCATAACAACTTATTCGAGCTTACTCAACAATATAAAACAGTTAGTTCTCAACTATAAAAATTGTAACCTTGGGCTATCTCGAGAAAACTAAAACGTGTACATGGGTCTTGCCCGATTTCCGTAAAATCGTACACTTATAATAGCATATACTAGCATACACTTTAAAAATGTATAATCTACTAGCTTATTTTAAGTAAAATCATTACTTGAAATATTTATTTACATACTTTTATTAACTTTTTTTATAAACATATGTATATTGTCCTCCTATTCCACAACGTCTAAAATTTTCCGATGCTTACTTGTATTATTTTTCGATACTTTGCCTTCGGATATTCGTAAGACGAATACTACGCCGTCATGTGTAGTTTATAATCTATACTTATGCACTTCCATGAGTCAATACTTACAACACTCAGAAACTGTTTTGAACTTAAATGCCGCCACACAAGCAACAATATCACAAACACTTTAAAACTTCTAAGCTTATCTAAACTTCATCGAGTCTTAAACTTGAAACTGTAAACTAAATTTGCCATACTAATCTAGGTCGCGTGTTGGTGCCGCACATTTACACTACTTGACTTTACTCTATTCAGACTACTTTACTAAGGTGAGTTCATGACCCATACTTTTACTTGTTTTATAACTATTTTAGGGGGGAATACATGCTCGTTTTAAATCAAACTCTATGCTTGTTTATGATTGAACACATTACTTGTTCCTACTTGAAAGCATGATTTATTGACTTATTGCACATTGAATTACCTTATTTTGGACACAAGCGTTTAAATCATATATGTGAGTCATAGCCTCTCTTTTATCTATTTTGAACTCTTTGGGGGAGATACATGCTCATTTTACTTACATCTTTTACTCGTTTATCTTAAACACTTTACTAAATTGATGATACACTCTATTTGTTTATTGAAACATATTACATGCTACAAACATGAACACAAGTATTTTTTTTGTATGCTACCATGATTATTATTGCCTAAGACACACTTTTGCCACTGAAAGTCCCTCATATCATGAACCTTAGTCACTTGCGAGTGAACGCGAATATAGTGAATAGATCTATTGGCAGTTGACGCCCCATTTGTGCTAGCCGGATAGGTAGCCAAATGCACTTTATTTGAAGAACAATAGGATGTTGGCAAACTCCTACACGAGGGCACTATTACTTACATCATTTCTATGATGTCTGTTACTTACATCATTTTTATGATGTCACACATGTTAAGGGTTGCGTTCATGAGACTTAGAGCAATAAGGCGGTACTGTAGTCATGATACAGTACTGCAACTACTAAATTTATGGGCGTATAACAACGTAGCCCGCTGTTTATTAAACTTGAAACTTGTGTTCAACTGATTTTTATAAAAACACTATTGATTCACTCAACTATTGACCCGGTTAGGGCAAACAACAAAAGAACTATGGGTGTATGACAATGTAACCCACTATTTACTTCATTATCTCACAAACTCGAACCATTTTAACTGTTTTTATATAAACTCTATGAACTCACCAACCTTTGTGTTGACACTTTTTAGCATGTATTTCAGGTTCTTAAGGTGATAACTTACTTTTGGAGGCGCTTGGCAAACGGCATGGCATGGTCATAGAAGACTCTGATAATATTTGGGGACCAAATCAAATATCTTATGGGCCTTAATTCCGCACTATTTCTGAATGTTGTAAATAAAATACTCTGATTTATGAAATCTTTTTGAAACAATTGACGTATAAACTGGTCTTTATACTTTGTGTTTAGATACCAATTGAGTAGCACCCCAGTGACATGTATGCTTCCGCTGGACCCGATTTTGGGGGTGTTACAGATTGATACCTTAACTTATAATAATTCCTATTCCACCTCTATATCAAATCCATACTGATTATCATTCTGAACAACAAACCAAACGGCACCGATTTCTTTTGCTTGCAAGATTCTTCATTTTTGAATAATGCTAGGCTTGGACAGTTAAAACTTGGGCTTTTCTTCGGGCTTCACTTTTTAAAAATACTTGGGCTTTACGATTTGCAATAAACTTTACATTAATCTTCTAATCCTCTCTTTAATCTTCTAAAAGTCTTCAATAATCACCACTTTGCTTCACATTTGCTCCATTAATTCTTAAACGGCACCTTAAGAGTAAAATAACAATAGACGTAATATTTGCAGTTAAAATGTTAAAATTGTTATTTATTTAAGCACAAAGAGAGGTATTTTCAGTATCAAAATATGGATAAGTGTGAACTTATCACGACCCCACATTTAAACTTTACTTGTCCTCAAGCAAACTAATTAAAAACTCTAATCGCATCATTGACCTTTTAGATCCTACACAAGCTTGCATCTCATCAAACAAGAACTGACACAAATTCAATAATAGGGGAAACTGCTTCGAACAAAAATATGTTTTTTGCAATGATAAAAGTCAACAAATCCAAAAGTGCCATCTTTTTTACCTTTACTAACAAAAATAAAAATAAATAAAATAATTTTTTCTTAAAAGCCGACGTAAGTATTTTGCATTAGACTCATCATCCTTGATTTTCACTAACCCCAAACCAAACTTAAAACGAAATAATTGCTTTCTAAAGAAATAAATGTTAACACTACTCATAAATGCAATTTGTGCGTAAAACAACTTTTCACTCCCATTTATTTTTGACAAACTAAAAGTCATCACTTTCATTTTAAAATAGCCATATTTATTAAAAACATTTAAGTTTTAATAATGAAAATATTTTTGACGTTTTTTAAATGGCGAGAGCAAAAAGTCACAAATTACATTTATGAGCTCTTAAGAGATCCAACTACTGTTTGTTTAGCATCTTAACTTCTCAAAACTCTATCATTTTTCGGTCTTCGCAAAAATTAACATTTTTGCAAACGCTCAGCCTAAAAAACTAAGGGGAAAGCTAGCATGCAATACTCGGGTCAAGTCAGAATCTCCGGTTTTATTAAAAACGTTTTCTATTTTCTTTTTTTTCTAAAAGATAGATTTTTGGCCAAAAAGAGATTTGCTCGAGGACAAAACATAGGTACAAACATGATCAAAAGGATGATAATCCCATACAACATTTAGAATGAAACATTGCACTTAATGTTCTCAATACGGGATGCCAACCCTACATTTACAACGAACAAGAGAAATGCAACATTTCTAAATGTGAAGATGGGAATGCAATATAGGCATAAGATCAAAGAATAGAAAAACTCCCATAATGTAGGCATGTAGGTCGATAGTAATGGATAAGTCTAGTGAAGCTCAGCCTCAGCTTCCAGGAAAAATTACGCGATCCTAGGAATCAATCTGACCGGAGCAAATGATAAGGAAGAAGATAAAAGCCCATAGTAATGTCGTTCCATGCCCAAATATCACGTCCAGAAATGTGACTATCTCTAACCAGTCTTGAAACTCAAAAGAAGTATCACAGTATAATGTAGTAGAGGGACGGATAAAAGGATACGTCAATTTATTTATTTTTGGTCTTTTCGATTTTTCGATCTTTTTTTTTTTTCAATATAAAGATAACATAACAAAACAAAAAGCTACGAAGAAATGGGTTGCCTTCCGATAAGTGCTAATTTTCATCGAGTCACTAGCTTGACTCACCCCATATTTTATTATTGTTGGGGCAGAAACATATAGAGGGAACAACCTCCAATGGTCTTTCATTCAAACTATTCAGATGAACCTTAACGATCATGAAAGTTTCTTTGTTACGATGAGATAATTTCAAAGTGAAAGAGTGAACTCCATCTAAAATGAGTATCTCGAGATTGAAGACTTTGTCTTCATTTTCAGATTAAGGGAAAAATCTTTATTAATGTACTATACTTGCCACAAATATCACTTTCGCGTAGTGAACAAAAAAAAAATAGCTTTTCTGTACACTAAAGTTGACACTTTTGTCTTTCTTTGTATAATAAGGATAAAAAAAATTTCTGTAATGACTATTATACCCTTGAATTTTTGAAAATTGCATCCAATGTCCTTTAGCTAAATTACATAAATGGTCCCTGTTGTTTAGAGAAAAGTATTTTTTTTTCAAATTTTTTTTTCGAAAATATTTTTTTTTCCGATTTTTTTTTCAAATTTTTTTTTCGAAAATTTTTTTTCCCCGAAAATATTTTTCTTTCAAAAATATTTTTTTTTTCGAAAATAATTTTTTTTTGAAAATATTTTTTCCCCGAAAATATTTTCCTTCAAAAATATTTTTTTTCCAAAATATTTTTTTTTTCAAAAGTATTTTTATTTTCGAAAATACTTTTTTTCCAAATTTTTTTTTCGAAAATATTTTTTTTCCAAAAACATTTTTTTTTAAAATTTTTTTATTTTCGAAAATATGTTGTTTCGAAAATATTTTTTTTCCGAAAATATGTTTTTTTCAAAAATATTTAAAAAAAAAAGAATTTTTAAAAAAATTTGAGAAAAAAAAGGAATTTAGAAAGAAAAAAGGGGGGTGACGGTGGACGCAATTTTCTTTAAACAACAGGGACCATTTATGTAATTTAGCCTAAGGACGGTAGATGCAATTTTCGCAAACCCACAAGGACTATTTTTGTAATTTGGAAGGGTAAAATAGTCATAATACACAAAGAAAGACAAAAGTGTCAACTTTAATGTACAGAAAAGCTATTTTTTTTGTTCACTACGCGAAAGTGATATTTGTGGCAAGTATAGTACATTAATAAAAAAATTTCCCTTCAGATTAAAGTGGTGGCAAAGTTTTAATCACAGATGACACTACGTATAAGAGGAGTTCACGATCAGAATAAAGAGGAGGAAGATACTTTTCTCAAGGATTAAAATTCCCTCATACGAGGTTTGCATCTTTAATTTCTTATCTGGTATCAATTTTGTCACATAATGAATTTTAATACCAACGAGTATGCCCAGGTTGAAAACTTTGTCTTCATTCCCGGATGGAAATGACGAACCAATCACAAAAGACTCAACAGTGAGAACGACATCACTATATAAGTACATGTATTTTATTGGGAACTGCTTTGTGCATCTACTCCCATACTAAGCACTGTCACTTTCTTTTGTATCTCCTTCCTCTCAGTCTATTCAACAACTACAACTAGGGCTGTCATTCGGGTTGACCCGGTCGGGTTCGGGTCAACTCGGGTCGGGTCAAGTCGGGTCAAGCCTCTAAAAAACATACCCGAACCCGACCCTATTTAGAACTCGGGTCAATTCGGGTTCGGGTCAACTCGGGTCAACAGTAGTCGAAAAATTATTTTTTTATGATAGGACATCTTTCGACAGCAAGGACGGGTTTCTATCATAAAACATCATCACAACACCTCTTTATCACATAAAAATTTAGGGAGGGGTTATAAAGACGGGGGAGGTTGGTTAGTTTAANTGTATTTTTTGTGTTTGTATTTTGTTTGTGTAATATTTTGTGTTTGTATTTTTTGTATTTGTATTTTGTTTGTGTAATATTTTTTTTGTGTTTATTTGTTATGTTTCACGTTAAACGTTACCACATTAAACGACTATAACAACAAATGTTATCATTCAATTAAACAACAACGTTAACACATTATTTAAAAAACAACAACATCACGAACAAACAACGTTAACACATTATTTAAAAACAACAACAGCTACGAACAACAACGTTAACATATTATTTAAAAACAACAACATTTACGACATATGAAGATTATTCATATCATTTAAAAGATCATGTAGCCTTGCACCCGACTGACAAGCGTGATCCTCAGGATTCCTTGCCAATTCTAACTCCATCTCCAGTGTTTTTATTCTTGTCTTCAACAACTTGATCTCATTATCTTTAGCAACGCAGTTTGAGCACTGCGTTGAAGATGAGGCTCGACTAAAGTACCGTCTTTCAAATTCATCTTTCCAACTGAAGTATCGACACCCATAGTCAGTTGTACCTGACTGTTACATGTTAAGAAAATAATAAGAAATGTATTTTTAACACACAAATTAATTACATAAAACCCTTAAGCAAACGTATAATTATTTACCACTGAACGAGGACATGCATAATACGGTCGACCCCGACTAGCTTCTTTCGTGGATTTCCGTTCTATAATAAATCCTCTATTACATCGACACCAGAAAGGATTTCCTTGGCCCACCTGACAAAAGAATTTGCATAAATCAGTAATCAATCATTTACAATGTTATTATTAATTTAAATATAAACAGTAATCAATCATTTACAACATAAATCAGTAATCAATCACTATGTTTACAACATAAATCAGTAATCAATCACTATGTTTACAACATAAATCATTAATCAATTATTTACAACATGAATCATTCACTATGTTTATAATTATTTACAACATGAATCATTTACAACATTAATCATTTACAATGTTTTGTATGTATATATTATTTACTAATTTGGTAGTCGATGCCTATATAATGATTCCCACTCGGATGCAGCTTCGGATCTGTTCCTCCTCCATTGTGGGTGGAGATACGGAAGTGGAGAATGTTCGTCTAGCGTCAGAACAATGAAATGACCTACTTCGTCCCCCACACGGGCTATCACAAGGGGGTCAGTTCTTTGTGAGAAGTCTGGACCACTGAGAAGCGGAAAACAAATATTCCAACCCCGCAAAGATATAAATGCAACGGGTCGTCTAATCAGTTCTGCAATAACAAACCCCGTGCTTGGCATTTCCATGTAGCGATCAGGCGGTGCATTTCCATCTCCGAACCAGTCTATTGTACGGCGAATATCGTTAAAACCATCTTGCCCCCACAAACCCATGTAAACCTGCCAATTTAGGTCCATCTGTTGCAATAACATCTGCCTAACTTGGCGCCAATAATGTTGTTGTTCCCAAACACCATGGGCAACGCACCGAAACCCACAATTTCCGTCACCCACCACATTATATATACTGGTTATGTATGGATGCCAAAGGACTGGAAGCATACCCATAAGCATTTCGCTTACTGCATCTCCATCGTACAACCTGTGTCTTATTTTTTGTTGATCACTAGGACCCGTGAAAGAACTATGTCGGGCAGGTTCTTTGTTGAAGTTCGGGACTTTCGTAGATCTTGTAGCGGTGCTTCTTCGGTGATCTACAATTGGTACTTAATTCAAGTCCGGGAAATCATTCAAGTCCGGGACTTGTGAAGCCTTGCCCTTTTGGTCCTTTGCGCTCGGACGTCCACGGGTATTTTTCTTGACAACAGGTTCTTGTGTGCCAAAAGAATCAGGGTGGGTTATCTCTTTCAACTTCGTTATCATATTTTTTCTGACAAACGGCGATGCTTTGCTAACCATATCCGTGAATTGTCGAATGTCATTTTAAAACGAAGCATCAGCATCATCATCATCATCTTCAGGCGGTGGCCTATTGTTAACAGGCCACGGAACAGACAGTGTTCTCCAGAAAATAGGAATTGATTCGAGTGGAATGGGGAGTTCTAAATTCAATAAAAGTGACTTATATAAGTTACTGATATTAATGGGAAAAACAACTTGATAGTTATAAATTTAATATACTTACCATGACATCTGTAGATATGCATCATATGAAAGCATGGTAGTCCGTATATTGCATTCAACTTATGGCAACATTGGTCTGGGGTGATCCGCCGTCGGAGTTCTTTGAACATCAGATCACAAGCATGATGGGAAACTTTATACCGCAATTCTTGAAATAGTGGTATATCACATTTAAGTTGTAGCTCGTTGATGCTTCTATTAAAACTCTCTTTTATCCCATTTTCTTGCGAAGTGAGAATCTTATCGACCATCATCAATAACCTGTCTAATTTGGACGGCACAGGACTGTGTGCCGTCTAAATATAATTTCAACNTCTGGGGTGATCCGCTGTCGGAGTTCTTTGAACATCAGATCACAAGCATGATGGGAAACTTTATACCGCAATTCTTGAAATAGTGGTATATCACATTTAAGTTTTAGCTCGTTGATGCTTCTATTAAAACTCTCTTTTATCCCATTTTCTTGCGAAATGAGAATCTTATCGACCATCATCAATAACCTGTCTAATTTGGACTGTGTGCCGTCCAAATATAATTTCAACAGCGCGTGGTGAGCCTCAACTCTGCACGTTGTTTTCTGGCCGTATGAGCGATAATGGTCGATAATATACGAGAGAAACTTGTTTGCGTAACTCTGCAGCCAGTTATCCAGATACCCTTTTATATCTGAAAAAACAATGAATTAATAAAAGGCCATTCGGGTGCTTATTAATTAAAAAACAATGAGAAAATAACTAAGTACCCGCATGGTCGACCAATCGCTGTTGTAGGAGGTTATAACGTTCCTCGAACATTTCCCGTGTCGGAGCTTTAACCATCCAGTCCCAGGCGTGCTTAATGGACTCATACTCATTGTCTCCACGACATCTGTTTTTGCAATGTTGNGTTCCTCGAACATTTCCCGTGTCGGAGCTTTAACCATCCAATCCCAGGCGTGCTTAATGGACTCATACTCATTGTCTCCACGACATCTGTTTTTGCAATACTGAAGCATATTTTGATTTATATGCCATCGACAGAGTAAGTGGTGAGCGTTAGGAAATTCTCCTTCTACTGCCCTAACCAACGCTAATTCTCTGTCAGTGACAATAACACGTGGGTAATATCTTTCGTCTATCACTTGCTTCACTTTTTGCAATACCCATGTATAATTCTTATTTTGTTCACAGCTTACAAAGCTATAAGCCATTGAAAATGCTTTATTTGTTGAAGTTACTCCAACAATTTCACACAACAGCAATTTGAACTTCGTGGTATTGTACGTGGAGTCCTTCAGCATGATTTCTGAGAATGTACACCATAAAGCATACGAAGTGGGGTGCACAAAAAAAAGCTCTTCAAGCTCGTTGGTATGCTCATTTACCCTCGGGTACCATGTATACCCTGAATCCGTCAAATGCGAGTAAAGAACTTGAATTGGAGTTCTATCACCCACTCTGGCTCTTCGGAGCTTATCTTGTGCGTTATATATAGTTCTAAGGCTAGACACGCTATTTGGATTACGACTCTTTATTGCTGAAAGTATATTCATTGGTCGTAGGTTACATTGTGTCAATTCGTCGACCAACCCCAACTCATCATTCTGTAGTCGCATTGCAAATGGAACACCATGCAACGACTCTAGCATTTCATGATTATGCGTATCATCTTTCACCCTTAAAACCCAATAATTCGTTGTTCGATGATATTTCGCTACTAATCTGAATGGACATTTGGTTTTAACTGTTTTGGTTTTCCGTTTTCCTATACCTTGAGGTGTATACTTCCCACCCTTTGTACACCTGTAATTGATCTCGTTCATCTGACCGAACAGTGATCTGGTTCTATTTTTAACAACTACAAAACCCTTCCCCCGGGCTATATTTTGCACCCACTCAGTCATTTGCTCGTGAGAATCGAAAACCTGAAAATACATAACATCTTTTATAACATATATATATATATATTTTTTTAACATTTTTACATATTTACATAATTTTATACAACTTTTACATTTTTAAATTTAAAACTTTTCTTTAACTTTTTATTACTACAAATTTTATTTACAAATTATTTTACATTTTACACAATTTTTTACAACTTTTACAAATTTTATTACATTTTATTTTAACATCCTTTTTTAACATTTATTACAAACTTTTACAAATTTTTACATAATATTTACATTTACATAATTTTTATAATTTTTACAACTTTTACAACTTTTACATTTACATAATTTTTACAACTTTTACAAATTTTTACATTTACATAATTTTTACAATTTTTACATAATTTTTACTTTAACATTTACAAATTTTTACATAACTTTTACAAATTTATTACAACTTTTAAAAAGAAAAAAAAGTTAAAAACGCGTGGGTGGGACAGTTGTCACAGACACACACACACACGCTTTTATCACAACCCACACACACACACACGCTAATAATCTCTCTCTCTCTATCTCTCTTTTTCTCTCTTTGTTTATCTATCTATTTTAGATCTAAAAACGTTTTAAGATCTAAAATCACTCAGATTTATGTTGAGTGGTGAATGGGTATGTGATATCTTTTACATTTTTATGGTGAGTGCTATCTGATTATGTGTTTGAAAAATTAGGGTTTCATAAAAAAATTGGGTTTTTTGGGGTTTGTAGTGGGTGATTATGTTATTAATTGAATGATTTGTTGTTTAATTTACCAGATCTATTAATTTTCTATGAAACGCCTAAATTTTTAAAAATTAGGGTTTGGATTTTTTTTG
>LBNU01022084.1:79288-103785 GCA_014162995.1 Artemisia annua | reverse complement strand
AGTTTTTTTTTTTTTTTTTTTTTTTTTTTTTTTTTTTTTTTTTTTTTTTTTTTTTTTTTTTTTTTTTTTTTTTTTTTTTTTTTTTTTTTTTTTTTAATTGAAATGTTTGCAAATCGTTAATTGTTACGTGAAATTAGTTATACCATTGCGACGAGAATAAAATTATATTTCTAAGATATGCAATTCTATATAATACCGAAGAACCTTTTTTTTTTCCTCGCAGAAAAACTACAAGTGATTTATTACTTTAATAACCACATGTGATTTTTTTCCTTTGTAACCTGTGTTTTTTACTCGATATTGCGAGTCGGCTAAAATCACATGTGATTTATAAATATGTGATTTATGAAATCATACGTGATTTTAAAATAACAAATCAAAAGTAATTTTACAAATCATGTGTGATTTTTCTGAACAGAAATTTTAACACTAAAAAATGGTCGAAAATATATCAAAGTGCCCATCTGCTAAAAGATAAAAATATTTTCGTCATGATGGTGTAATTTTTATAGCTTGAAAATTTACTATTTGTAAGATATTTTTAAAAATATATGAAAAATGAGATATTTATTTGATGAAAAATAGATGATTAAGATTATCACCCATTTGTTCTTTAAAATAAAAGCGTTTTCTATTGATCTCATTTCATTCCGGTTAACTACCTAAATGGTTTTTGTGGTTTTTGCAAACTTTTAACGTTGATCCTTTTTATTAGTTTATTAGAGTGTTGCAAAATCGGCCTACAAGGACGATTAATCGTCACTTAGGCGCTACAAGGCCATCAACTTTTTTTATTTAGGTAAATCGGTCAAACAAATCGATTAACCTTGGTCAATAGCGTTCAATGACGGTCAACGATGGTCAAACTTGTCGGATACTTGTAAATCTAGTTGGAAATACTCAAAAATCGCTGTAAAATTGTTTTGATAACGTATAGTCGTTGTTTATATCTATTAAAAGTTTTTTTTAAGGAAAATCTTGCTGAATATCTAAAACTTGCCGGAAATACCCAAAATTTGTCAGAAAAGCCAATCTAATTAATCTCGTATAGACCGGTTATAAGCTACAAAAAGGTCGACCGCCCGACTACTGATTCGCGATTTTTGCAACCTTGGTTTATTATATCGATCATCTCTATATTAGAAACTAGTTGCAACTGTGGTTCTTATTACTAACAATCGTTAGGAATTTTGTTAGGGTAGTAAGAGCGCTGGGAGTGGTAACGCCCAGCCGGCGTTATTGCACACATGGCAGCCAAAACGTCATACATGTACAAGTTTCAACGCCGTTAAGGCGTTATCACCATTTCCAGCTCCTCGGCGTTGGTAACGCGTTTCCATCTACGTTTCCCCAGCAACGTACGTTGCAACGCCCCAAGTTTACAAAACACCCCCAACGGCTAGTTGATTCAAATAATAAAAACGTCCCAAGTTTACAAAACACCCCCCAATGAGACCATCATAGACCAGAACTGTGAACAAAAAAAAAAGAGGACGAGACCAGACCAAGAACAAGACCAGAACTGTGAACAAAAACGAGACCATCATAAATCTTTAGAAGATAAACTTCCTTATAATATTCGAACCATTTCAAAGAAAGAACAAAACCACAACAGTTTCACTCTCTCTTTTTTGTTCGGTTAAATCGAAACACAACAAACCTTACCTTAGATCTATAAAAGACCTTGAACAAGCGTACTTCAATTAGAACAAGAAAGATCGATTCTAGGTGTGTGGTTCGTATAAGAAAAGAAAGGATTGTGAGATGATTTGGGTGCCTATGTTATTTAGAGTTTCTTGTTGTGACTGCGTTTTTAGTAAATGGAGTGATATTAGGGTAGTGACCTTAAGATAGTGTTTTTATATAGCAAAATATTAGGGTAGTTTAGGTTTAATTGTTGGACTTAATACTACTTAGATTTAAGTGGATTTCTTTTGGACCTATTACTTCATTCGTTAATTAAAAGTGCAACAATATCTTTTGGGCTGTTGAGCTGCTAGTTTAAAAAGGGACGAATTTTGGCTAATTTTAGTTAGAATTTGTTACATTTTAAGTAGTATTATTGTGGTATTGCACTTAATTTGTATTTTTGGGTTTATTTAATGATTGAAATATTAGTTAAGGGGTTAATTTGTAAATTGTATTTTTTTAAAAGGTGGGTCTCAAAATGTGGTGTTATTGGGTGTTCTGGTGTTTTTGGTGTTATGTTATTTAGTGTTAAAATGATGTGGCGCTGACGTAGCGAGAGTGTTGGTGTTATAACATGTTATGATTCCTCATGCTCTAAGAAGCATTAGTGCATATAACTTAATTAAATTTACAAAAATAATCGTTAATTGTAGAGAGACCATCAGTGCAATTTTTTTCACTAACTGGGATCATCATGAAAGGTAATAATACTGGTGGTGAAATTAAAGCCGAAAGACAAATTAAGGGTGCTGAATTGACTGTCGTGCTAGTGGTGAATATCTACGCTTCGATCTTCAAAAGAGAAAGTTAGGTTTGATTCTCGTCTACTTTTAATCCGTTGGAAGTTTTAAGAAATCGTGCTTAACGACCCATAAAATACATACGGTGATCATTAGTTGGATGTTTGTGAACGTTTAATTTACTGATTTACTTCTCAAGCAAAGCAACATCCAATGCAAATTCATCACATTGTTTAATGAAGACCCGTGATTTGCTAACTGCATGCATGGTAAGTACATATTTAGTATTATGCTTTAACATACTAAAAATAAAAACTAATTAATGGTAACAAATATGGAATGATGCACGTATGGCGGAGCCAGAAAACGTAATCACGGGGGGCATCAAGCCAAAGGTTAGATACATGTCGGAAAATGCTATTTTTTAGTGTAATTTGAAACAAATCGGGTCGGGTCAACTATAATGCAATTAACACTACTTATAAATAATTTAGGTATCGATAGAATAAAATCCAGTTGGTGATTTCAAATACTCATTTAGACTTTATAATATATATGTTTACGGATCATATATGAAAATCTAAGCAAAAGTTTAAGAAACCAAGTGTAGTAAAAGTAAGTTGCGGTTTTTATGCATAATTTAGCTACACGGATATGATTCTCACAAACATTAAACTACTTTGTTATTAATAAAATCATGCTAAAAATATATATACAGTAAACAATCATACAATTAATATGTCATGAAGCCAATCTAATCAACTTAGATGAAATTTCTACTCCTATTCCAAAATCTATGAATGTGAGATCACTTTGATCTCGGTCTTCACAAAGCGTATCCTAATACATGTTATCATTTTAGATTATTACCGTAATAATCAAGTTTAATCGTACTTTTGTTTTTGCATGCAAAGATCAACGACACAAAACAAACATATATATACACAAGCAAAAACATACTAGTAGAATTTAACTTGGTTGATACTTGATAGTATAAATAATTAAGCTAGGTGAAATTAGTTCTACCATTGGGTTGGATTTAAATACATATAGATAACCCAAGTAGAAGTATATATACGTGCAAACGAGACCAAGTTGGAATTCATCTATTATCACCATTAACATGTATAGCCATGCATGCTTACTTGCTTGATCCGTTGGTGATCCTATGATGTAAGGTTTTTCTTTCCTGTTTTTATAGAATCATTATGATCTTCTTTCTTCTGTTTCTTATCAAGACGCGGCAAAATGGGCACGACCCCTAGCTCGGAGGAACTGCACTGATTCCATAGTCGAAGTTGGAACCACTCTTTTTGCATCAAACAAAGACGTATTGCATCTTCAAGTGTAAGAAAAGAGATGATCATGATCACCATGTCTAGCGGAAGTTTAGGGAACGCCACCATATGAATTGAATATGTAGAACTACGATAACGAACATAAAAACGGGTACCAGACTTTCTCCTTCTTAAATCGAAAACGAGACAAAACTTCAAAAATATGATATGATATCTTGTGTTTAAGAAGAAGCTCACATAAACAAGAAATATAAATGAGACAAAATCAAGGATGCTATACATTGACAATGAATGGGGCATTATTATAACTTTGCTTACGGTGAAGGACATGCTGTGATGCAAAGATATATAATGCTTATAATTCCAACAACATATTTACCCATTTACTTTTTAATAAAAATTTCATGTAATGTATACGAGTTATTGATCTCGTGTATACATGGTCGGTCCTGAGTTTTCTGATGTCGTGAGCGAGACGGTTATTGATGCCCTATATGAGACGATCGAAAATGACTACAAAATATTGTAAACAATCGCACATTATTTTGTAATGATTTAGCCTTCAAATAAAATATGTCAACTTAATAAAACTTTGACAACAATTAATTTACTTTATCGGAAAATTGACTTTTGACACTTTGTTGTACTTTTTCGGTTCTTATTATTTGGGCATAATCTATAAAATGATTCATCCACATAAGAATATAAGTTAACACGTTATCACATATCTATATGACAAAGATTTCGACTAAAATTATACTTCAAATATTTTGTAAACTTAAAATAAAAAACCAAATATTACATATATATACAGATTAAAGTTAAATATATATATAATAAGGTAAATGAAACTAAAAAGAAAGAAATTTCAAACCTAAACGTCAAATACTAGTATCTGGTTGAAGCTATTGTAGCCGACAATAATCAAAATAGTTGAAACTTATGACCTTTTTTTCCTCGTACGTTGCCTTGAGTTACTCCTTATTAGTTGCAAGAATTATTATACCCCGTATTTTATAACATTACCAAAGCTAAAAATGAAAGCATTTTGAACTTTAAACCTCATCAAAATGTAAATATATAATCAAAATAATATGTAGCCGACAAATAATCCTGAAATTTGCATTATGATCATTCTTTTTACATATGTTATTTTCATTTAGCAAAAGGCTATAGTTCATTAGTTTTTCCAAAACTAATAAATGTTGTTTCTCTCTCTTAAACTCTTCTCCATCTCATTTTCTTCAATGAATGAGAAAAAAACTTTAAAAAAAAAATTAAAAAAAAATGTTGCCCCCGTATTCCGTTGGATTTCATGGGCCGTTGCCCGCACTACCCATATATATCCAGGGTCGGCCCTACGTGTACAAAGTTTCGACACAAATAAAATTTAATTTACGCACCATGCACAAGTTTTTAATATGTTATGTATGTCTTAATGCCGGTGCAGGCGATAATCACATTCATCAATGGAATACGTTTTGCCCTCGTTATAATGGAACATGGTTCATATTAATCGATGGTTTTTCTAAGATTTCTTTACACGGTAAACAGGGACGGAGCCATGTTGAAGGTGGGATGGGCTATGGCCAACCCAAATCTTTTACCAAATACAATAATACATATAGTATGTGTATATTCTAATGTATTTAGCCTATTAATTACTTGCTAAATTACTTTTGGCCCACCTTACCAGTCCATCCAAATTAGCATAGAAGGCATTCGATTGAAAACTCGTAGTTAGCTGGACAACATCTAACTTGTTTTTGTTCAACCCTGCTTATTTTTATATTAGGAAGCATCCATTATATTGGTTATGTTCTTACTTTTAGAGTAAAACAATTTACTTATTTTTCATTACCATTGCTTAGTTTAAACTGATTATTTTTGTATATAAGCTTTGGCAGTTAGATATTGTTTTAGTCTTTTAGATGACTTTGATGATGTCGTGAGTGGTTTAAATGAAAATCTCTTATATTGAAACTTTTAAAATCGTTAATTTATTTTTCTCAAGTGTATTCATTTCGGCCCACCCTACTAAAAGTTTCTGGCTCCGTCACTGACGGTAAACCAAATTGCTTAACATAATCCTTAGTATTAAGAGGGATGAGAGCGAGTTACCAGTAGTGATATTTATACAATGTGAATTTCATGTTTGTTAGTGCAACTTAAGTTTAATTGTAAACATGTTATGAAAAGCATTAAGATTTTACCTTTAAGAACAAAGGTTTAAGTCGATAGAATGATGAAATCATAAAGACTAACGAGGGGTAACTAACTATTTAATTAAAAAGTGAATAATCTATACTACATATAATGCACAAATGAATCTCTCTCCAAAATTTTCAGACTTACAAGAAAATAAAACATGGTTTACAACACTTTAATGCACCCAATTTTCAGAATTACAACAAAACAAGCATATGATACAACAAAAATAAGCGTGGTGTCATTTTCAGACCACTTTTCTATCAAACAACATTAATACTAGAGTAAAATATATTGTTGGTCCCTGAACTTTCCACAAAACATCGCATGGCACCTTCACTTTTCAAAATCGTCTTGTAGCGTCCAAAACATGGGATTTTGAGGCTGATTGCGTCCCTCGGTCCGTAATAGGAACAGCAACGTATTATTTGTGAGGGTAAAAACGTCATTCACTGTAGCGAATTATTTTCTAGCCGTTGTAGATTGTCCCGGTTCCCTATATTACAGTGAGTCACAATTATATTGTCACTCATCATCCTTTATCTTTCCCCCAAAACCTTTCCTCCTTCAATATGGTACGCTGCTGGTGTGGTAAGCAAGCTATAACACGCACTTCGTGGACATCGGCCAACCCTGGGCGTCGGTTCTATTGTTGTCCTGATGAAGTAAGTGCGTTTTAAGATTTATTATATTACCTTGCTTTTGCTAGTAGCAAATTACATTGTTACAATGGTGGTTCATTAATGAAATGTCATATTAATGATTAGGGGTCTTCTTGTCGGTGGATAGGATGGTATGATCCTGAAATGTGTGCGCGTTCAAGAATGATCATACCAGGCCTTTTGAGGGGGAGAAATGAGCTCGAGGAAAGATTAGAAGTTGCTATAGGTGATGTGTGGAAGTGGAAGATTTACCTGGTGCTCAGTTGGATCTTGGTCTTGATTGTTTATGCACTTGGTTAACTTTTTAGCTTTAACGTATGATGGCCGTGTTTTGTGTTTTGTGGAAATGTAATTACTTGTTAGGCCACCTTCGTATTGTTAGAACCTTTACCAAAACTATTTTGTACTAGTATGTTTTAAGTTTAGATTCTATTGAATGGTAGTATCATTGTGTCTAACCTGTATATGAAGTTTGGTTCTTTTTCTGAGTTTACGTTATGGGTATATATGCAGAAGCTTAAAAATTTGCTTGTAATAGACTTTGAATAGTCAACATTCTTTGGAAGTTTTAGTTTTGGTTAGTTTTGCCAGCATCAAATTGCAGTAGCATATTATGCAGTCATACAGTTAGATATAACATACGTTGCACAAGACATACATATTTTGGACACAATTAAATTTCAGAAACGTAACATGGTTTTGTAGATAATGCAATTGGATATAATTCCAAATGCATAAAATTTCATACTTTTTGAAGCATGATAATCAGAGCACATAAGTTGTTCATACTTAACATAAATAAATATTGTCTACTTCATTAGCATAACATAAAGAAAACCCTATGCTGAGGGCATCATTCTATCCATAAAAGCCTGCTGCCTAGTCACTCTTCTGGTGGTATGCTGAGATGAAACAGAAACTGCTTGCACATTACTTGAATGGACCTGAGATTGAGACTGTGAGAGATCTTGCTGCTGGGATTCATCAATAGGTTGATCTTGACTCTGAGATTGAACACCTGCAAATTCATCTTGTTTCTCTGTTGCAAAATCCTGAGTACCTTGATCTTCAACTGCAACATCTTGACTTTCATCAGCACTTGTACCTTCAGCTTGTTTATCTGCTGCAACTTTGTTACTTGTAGGATGTGTCTTCTTTGATGCAACCTTTTGAGGTACTTGTTTACCTTTTCCTTTAGCAGTTGAACATTTTTGTCTTTTAGGGCCAGTTTGACTACTTTGGGTTCCAGCAATGCCAAGACACGTTTTTCAGTTGTGTCCAGCAATGCCACAAATACTACACCTTACACTCTTCCAAGCCTTAGACAGTTTACCATTCTTGACAATCTCTTCAGTTTCAGGAGCTAACCTTACTCTTTTTTTACTAGTAGAGTTAACTGCATTTGGTTGACTCTTTGGTGGAACAATAGTTGTTGGGACAGAAGATTTTTCACAATGCTCATTGCTAGTTATAGGGGAGACATTGTGTTTGTAGGTTGCTTCCCAAGTGTTGAGATAGTAACAAGGATGCGCCCATGTTTCAACAGCTCCTACTTCTTGTCTATTTAAAGCCATATTCCAATTGGTAGCGACAACATGTTTACATGGTAAACCTGTAATCTCCCATCTTCTGCAAGTACAAGACTTATCTACAATATTAACTACACATTGGTATCCACATGGTCCAGTTACCTGAAACTTATCTCCCCTATTCCATAAAACATTATACCTAATCGCCTCTTTCTTAATACCTTCTAACACGTGTGGTGCAATAGGTGTTAGTGGCCCATCACTCTTCTCAATGACCGTCGCAACATGCATTATCCTCTTCATACAGTATTCCCTGATGTATTCTAATGTTGTAATAATTGGTTTGTTTACACCCTCAATTATTTTCTCATGAAACACTTGACACATGTTATTAAGTAACACATCAGAATAGGGTCGCCCTAAAACAAGACAAATAAAGGTGTATTACTTATACATTTCATACTACTTTACATATACAACTTAATTTACACAGTTAGATGACTTACATGAGAAATGTGACCTTGACCAATGGATTGGTGGTATCTGACTTAACCAAGATGGGCAGCTTCACTAAATGTCTGTAAAGCATCCATAGATTTCTCAAACTGTACAACAGTTGAGGCTGTTGCACATCTCCAAAGATGGTCTTTGAAGGCCCTACCTGGCCAATTAACTTTCATTTTGTCATGAATGCTTCTAAGACAGTATCTGTGCTCCGCATTTGGAAAAACTTCTCTTAATGCTGATGTAATATCCTGCACAAAAAAACATATATATTTACTGTCTATGTTAAAAAATAGCAAATTCAAAGCATTTAAAGTTAATGGGAGTACCTTTTTCATGTCAGTAACAAAAGTGAAGACTGAATTTGCATCAAGATCAAGATCATCAGATAAACAATGAAGAAACCAAGTCCATGCTATTGTGTTTTTTGATTCAGCAAAAGCATAAGCAAATGGGTATATACTATTGTTGCTATCAATTCCCACAGCTACTAGAAGATGACCCTTCAAAGGACCCTCAATTGGATAAGCATTTATCCCCAACAACTGTCTCTGACAGGCTTTAAATCCTTCCTTCAAGGCACCTAAACAAACATAGAGTCTCTTAAATTCTCTTGTTGGAAGACTTTCCTCAGCAGGCCGTTCCACATGAATCACAAATGTCGTATTAGGGTTCCTCTTCTGCAACTCTTGAACATAGTCTCTCAACATGCTGAATTGGAGGTTGAATTCACTCCTAATGCCTCTGACTGCTATTCTTTTTGCTCTTAAAACCTTCTGCATTGAGACTTCAAGCTCAAATTCGTTGGTAAGCTGACTATGAACCGACTTGACAGGAATCCATGGATTGGTTTTAATCTTATCTTTAATTTTCTTTGAGATAAAGTTGAGATCAAAATGTTTGAGAGACCTTGATTGCAAACATGTGTGTTGATCATTATATCTTCTCACTGTGCAACCACCTTTTTCAGTTCCATCCTTGCCGACAAGCAACAACCATGGGCACAGAATTTGGGAAGGGTCATTTTTACCAGCAATTAATGCTTCCAAAGCCCTTCTTGTTAATGGACCTCTAACCCGGCCTATACCTAGTCCAGCAGTAGCAATTGGGCCAGATAGGGGAACACAACCCACACATCTGACTCTAATTCTTTTTTTGTCATTCTTAAGAAATAGCAGCTCCCTTCTTGTTTCTATGGAATGCTCTCTTACCCTCTCTTTAACATGTTTTGCACTAGGAAAAGATTGATGACAATAAAAGGAAGTTTCAACAACAGCATCATCAACAGAATCTGGCGTAACCTTTGGCATACCAGAGGTAAGTCTGTCTGATTCAGAAGCATATGCAGTGTAAAATGCAGCATCATCCAACACAGGTATTTGAGTCTCCAAATTCAAGTTATCACTTATACTAGTAGATGTTCCTGTATTGCCTAACTCATGACTCTGACTCTGTTGGGCCAAAGCAACCTCTACATGATTCTCCTCAGTAACATTATTTTCATTTGCCTCAATTGTCTCATCACCTACATTAAGTAAGTGACTAGTATCACTCTGTTAGAACAGAGTAATATCAACATCACCCTCCTCTTCTATAGGTTCTTCTCCTACATTATATAACTGGTTATCCTGATTGACTTGGAATAGATTGACTTCCACATCAGGTTCCTCAAAGTTGTTATTGCCATAAACTAGTGGTCTCACTACTTTCTGCAACGGCTTTTCCTTAGTCACTTTGAACACACAGACATCAAAAGTATCAGGTTCCTGAAAACTATTTTCGTTATCAATAATGACTAATGGACCTTCAGTGTTATCAACAGGTTGGCTTGCAAAGGTAGACATGTCAAGACTTGAAAAACCGGGCTCAATGTGTGGCAAGTCACTAGATTCCCCAATATATGAGACATCTATAGGTAGTTGCGTAAGTTGCATAAATGGGTCATTATCTATGTCATCTAGAACCAAACGTCTGCAGCACGATTGAATAGCAGCACGAGCTATTTTTCTACTAGGTTCATCCATCTCATAAAATACAGTCTTAATAGACTGTGGGGACATCTCAGACAAGTCTAACCTAGTCTTGCCTATTTCAACAAACACATCTATCAGCTTATGTTGTTCCACAACTTCTTTCAACAAGTCTAAATTGACAGCTTCGCGAAAACTATATAAGCCATCGTCCAATGTCATACCAGGTTTAACAAAATAGTAGTAATTGTTTCCGACTTCTGAATAACCGATTTGGGTCATCAGAGCATCAAGTTCGTCAATCGAAATCTCATTAATTCCAACATAATCAACCTGACATTGCTTACCTCCTTCGTATATCCTGTTTGGCCAGTTTTTGAATAAGCCATTGTGGTGAACTCTCATGCTAAAATCACCAGGTCGATCTGCTGTTGAAACACAAAACAAAACACTGTTACCATTCTCTAACAACAAAGGGAAATACCATAAAACAATCTAAGAAACATATGCTTGTAAACGATTATCAACAAAAACACTAACCATATTGCCTCATTGCCCAATTTCTCTCGACTTCTTGGCTATCAAAGTAAGGTTCATCCCTGATTTGCCATAATGTCAATCCAAGGTTTGAGATTCTTGATTTTTTACTTAAATTAATAGATTTGGTGAGTGACATTGCATTAGGGTTTTTTTGGGTAGGCTTCCAAAACAAGTTTGGGGATGAGCAATGAGTATTTGGGCTACTTATAATAAACATAATGGCGAAAAAAATGATTAGACATCTGCTGGGAAGTACACAAAGAGAGAGAAAAATGCGACTAGGTAAAAAGACAAGAATACCCTCCAAACTAGTTATGTAACGGGGTTTTGGGAACTATAACGGGACGTTGTTGTTCCTATTACGGGCCGAGGGACGCAATCGGCCTCAAAATCCCATGTTTTGGACGTCACACGACGATTTTGAAAAGCTAAGGTCCATGGCGATGTTTTGTGGAAAGTTCAGGGACCAACGATGTATTTTACTCTTAATACTATTAATTAATACACCCCATCACCAATTAATACAAAATGTAAAGCACAATGTACAAATAACAAATCCGTCCTTTCCAGCCCTTCCGCACAATTGAGTTCCAGCTCTTCCAGCCCGGTTACACACGAAAACAAAACATGACCTCAGATTCGTTCAACAAAAGAAAAGATCTTTAAAGATCTCAAGTGTATGAACAAGAACCCATCATAGATCTATAAAAAGTATAACTCAAATATTCGAATACTTAACAAAAACAAACATGTTTCATCCTTTTATTTGGTCAAGATAAAACGAAAAACGAAATCAATATAACCCACCCGAGACCCTTATAAAGGATCTTGAAGCCGATATTACCAAAATAGCAAGAAGTTAAAGAGGTTTGATTCGTACGTAATGTGGTAGCAGGAAGAAACAACAAGGATCTTGTAAGAGTTGAGTGTGTGTGGTTCAAGTTACACATAGTTTGGTTTGGGAAGAGATGTGTGAAAGTGATAGCGTTTGGTATAAAGAAAGCAAGCAAGCGGCAGTGCTATTTTCGTGAGAGAAAAAAAATAATTTGACTGCTCAAAGTGAGGAATTAAATCAGGGTGATATGTTTTTAGAGTTAGTCTTAAATATAGATATAATAAGGTTATCTTATTTAGAGTTGGGCCGGTAATTTCACATGGCATAAATTTTAAATGAATTGTCTTGGACCGGTGATTTCATTTGGGCTTTTAATCCGAAATTTAATAAGATTTTTTTTTGAACTATTAGTAGTTAGGCTGATAAGTACCTGATAAGTACCTTTTTAATAGAATGTATAATTAATAATATAGAATGTACAAATTATTTAAGTCACCCTTCCACCAAAATATACAACCATAATAAAGCCATTAGGCTGTCCGCAGTGGTCGGTTGACCGGTTCGGTCGTCGCTGCATCGACTGAGTTGCCGCCATTGTAGCATGAGGGTCGAGAAGGGTTGATCGGCTCCAAAATTGACGAAGGATGATTGTGATGAAGGAAAGAATCAAGATTTTGTTTGTGGTAACTTCTGTTAACAGGAGATAAAATTATACCATTGTCTTAACTAAAGTTATTGTTATTTATGAATTAATTGTTTAATAAAAGTATGGCCGCATAGCATCACGTTGTCAGGAAATATAGTTACAGAATACCCGCCGCCGCATCGCGCAGGTACCCTGCTAGTAATATCTTAACTCCTTATAAAGCATTTGAGATTTTTTTCTAAATAAATTTCTTAAAACATTCAGCTTACGCACTTACTAAATATAACAGGATTTTGAACTTGTCAAAATATCAATGAATTTGTAACATCTAAGCAACAAAAATATTTAAAACATATATATTTAAAACATTCAATTAATGTAATCATTAACACGTCTCAATGCAAAAATACAATCAATAAACCACATGATACGAATCAAACAAGCTATTAAAATAGATTTTTAAATATTCTCCTCAAACACACTAAAATATTTATGAAACAAAAATTAATACAATGTATATAAAAAAAAAATTGAATAGCATGTATCTGTTCTCTACTATTTACTTTTAACATAATATAGTTTGTCATTTTTTGAAGTTATAAGAACCAAAATTTTCTCGTCTTCTATAAAGTTATTGTCACAAAATATGTATTATCAAAAAACATTGTTTGTCAAAAAATTTAAATATAAAGTCGCCGCAACGCGCTGGTACTATGCTATAAATCAATAAAGCAATCAATGAAAACTCAAAAACTTGTCTCGGTGAACATCAAGATAGCTTGATGAAGGTGTGATTATAAAAAAAAAAACTTTCGCTGCCTTATCTTATAAAACGCCATATTAATTCCATATTATTATACAGAAAATGTGTACCATCAATGACAACAAAAATCATTAACAATTTCATACAATAGTGGTAAATAAGCTTTAATCATAATATACCTCCTTTAGATAAAAGTAAACAAGAGATGTAGGTTGAAGGAATAACATAAAGTTCATAGCTCTTTAACTTCAAACTAATTTCAAAAAATTAATAAACAATAATCTATTTGATAAAGAAGCTAAAAACCATTATTTATGCCATGTCTGAACCAATTGGAGATCAATCCCAAACATTGAGTTATTGGAGGGCAAATTTACACACTAATGCATCCAAACACAAACAAATACATTATTTATTGCATCAATATGTAAAATATCTAAACATTTTTTGTCACCATAAAAAACATGAGTTACATTTTTTTCCTTAGATGGATCTATCTTTCTATATATATATATATATATATATATATATATATATATATATATGACTAAAAAAAGGATTTTTATAGTGAAGTAGCGTAGCAAAGAAGCCCTAAATCTCTGCGTATTGCACACTTGTTATATTTGTTTATATAGTGTTAGTTCTATAATGAATTTCAAGCGCCTATGAATTTTCCAAGAAAGCGGCCGTTCACGTCAGGAATCAAGGTTGTTGATGTAGTTGCTATATCTTTTATCTTCTTTCTTTTAGGATCATTCCGACTTCCTTAGTCACTTAGAGAGAGCTAAAAGAAAAGATCTCTACTCTAGAAAGCTATACAGGCAACAACGAGCGCGGGTTGACCCGGGGCTTACCTTTAATTACTTCTTTCACGACGAGAGAACCGCGTTCGCATCTCAGAGATAAACTCTGTTTGGTACTGATGACTCTATACTGCTCATAGACTAGTATAGGTTCAAAAATATCCATTCTAATAGGCGCTAGCCCAGAGCGAGGATAGAAACAACAACCAAGGAATGGGAGTGGGTGGTCCCTAGGAACGGTAGAAAGGAAGTATTGGTTCAACCAGATATGAGTGACGGAACCGGTGTTGATCAAAGCGGCCTTTTATTTGAAGAGGTCAAATTACTATAGAAAGAAGAGTTGTAAACTATAGGACTTCTTTTTCTATTTAGTGTCCGCACCGGAAACTATTCTAGGAGAAGTTCGAATCCATTCCGTTCGGATTCCATAGGCTAACAGAACGCAGCAGCGAGGGACAACCCGCCCATACAGCCAGCGGGGAGGATTTCGGCTTGGGACGCATTTTATTTGGCAGTTTTTTGGATGTTAAATACCATTGGATGGGTTACTTTTTATTGGCATTGGAAGCACATTACATTATGGCAAGGCGTGTAAGTCAACTTTCTGTCTCAACAGGTGAGGAAGGAAAAAGCTCGCTTTAATGAAGAAGGCGGGAGAGGAAGTTAACTAGCTATCTCCCTTTGTGTGGATACCAAGATATGTTGAAAAATGAGTTAATAATATCAGAAGCTTATTTCATTAGAGATGCTTTTACGTTGATGTCGTAACTATTTTCGCATAACATGTGACCCAAATAAATTAGGTCAAAAGCCACAAATGACTAATTTACTTTTCAATTAGTGCTAATATGACTAACATACTTTCAAAAGGTCTAGTATGACTATTCTAATTTCAAACGTAAACCAATATGACTAACCGATAACTAACCACTTGACATGAAGTGTAAGAATTGAAGAGAGTACTACAGTAAAACCTAAATATTTATGTTTCTCTACAAAAAAGAAACATAAATATTTATTTTATGACGGATAGAGTACTACAGTAAAACCTCTATAAATTAATAATGTTGGAACAGAAATATTTTATTAATTTAGCGAGATATTATTATATTGATATTAATAACTTATTAATTAAAGAGGTTTTACCTAAAGTAGAAAAATAAGTCCAATTTACATTTTATGAATTAAACCATTGAAGAAATCAACAACTGTATACTAATGCATGTTACGAGGTTGAAGGCATTGAAAAAATTGTGAAATTTTTTAGTAATTATTAATTTATAAATTCGTTTGGATCAATATATATACTGTTATTTCAAAAAGATTATCATATTATTATTTTACTGATTGGAGTAAAAGTTTGTACTAGTACCAAGTTAGGATAACTATAACCACATATTTCAGATGCGTCGACTTGAATTAGATGCATCTCTAATCATTTAGATGCATCCCAATTAGTTTCGAAAGTAATTTTGAAGTGAAAACGATGCAAAGTAGTAGTTGCAACAAATTTAACCCACAGAGGACGAAAAATATATAGGATTTTCCTAACTTGCTAAAATGCATCTAATATATGTATATGCATCTAATTTTTTGCTAGAAAATATATTATGGTGCATCTAAAAGATTAGAGATGCATCTAATTCAAGTCGATGCATCTCTAATATGTGGTTATAATTATTTATCATCCTTCTCANATCATATTATTATTTTACTGATTGGAGTAAAAGTTTGTACTAGTACCAAGTTAGGATAACTATAACCACATATTTCAGATGCGTCGACTTGAATTAGATGCATCTCTAATCATTTAGATGCATCCCAATTAGTTTCGAAAGTAATTTTGAAGTGAAAACGATGCAAAGTAGTAGTTGCAACAAATTTAACCCACAGAGGACGAAAAATATATAGGATTTTCCTAACTTGCTAAAATGCATCTAATATATGTATATGCATCTAATTTTTTGCTAGAAAATATATTATGGTGCATCTAAAAGATTAGAGATGCATCTAATTCAAGTCGATGCATCTCTAATATGTGGTTATAATTATTTATCATCCTTCTCATTTTAAGATTTCTTCTCATTTGATCATAAATCCTGTATAAACAACGAAGTTACTAGTTTATAAGGCTGGCCACTAAGGGCCGGAAAACTTTCGGTCGAAGGGATGGTCGACCGAATTGGGATTCGGTTGTCTCCTTTGTGGTGAAATCGGTCGCCGGTTGAACGTGGAGAATATCGGTCTCCCTCATGACCGAATTCTACAAACAATAAAGCATGACTTTTTTCAAAAAATGACTGTTGCTTATTAAAAAAAAAAAAAAAAAAAACTTTACCACTTTTCATACTATAAATACTAAACATCAATCACACTTCTAAAGAAGACGAAGATGTGGACGATGACGACGAGGATGAAGAATTTCTTTGATCTTTTTAATGTTATTTCAGTTGTTTTATGTTTAAGTTTTAATTTTTATATTGTAAACGTTTCAATTTCGTATCGCTTATGTAACGTTAATGTTTTTATTAATAAAATTTATGTTTGTGTTTAAATATGGTTTTTTTTTTAAAAAAAAATTAATAAATGATGATGCAATATGGGTCATGAGTGTGGGAAGAGAGGTGAAATGAGTTGAAGAGAGAGAAAGCTGAGATGGCAGCCGGAATGATGATGCAAATTGGGTCACGACTGTGCCCAGCGTAAAAGTTTTGCTGTAATGAGCGAATGCAGGCATTAAATGCACATGATCAAGTATTTCCATTTTGAATCAATAGGCGTCTGAAGTAGGTCACAAAATTTGAAAGGTAATGTCAAGTAGATGTATTTGGTAGTAGGTCAACATTGGGGTTTGGTTGGTTCATATTATTCGTGTTAACTACCTAAATAGTTTTTAAGGTTTTGAAATTTTTTAACGTTGATCCTTTTTAATATTTTGTTATATGGATCATCTCTATTTTTAAAACTATTTGCAAATGTGGTTCTTATTTCTAACAATTGTTAGGAATTCTGTTAGTAGTAAGGACTATTGGCGCAACTAACAATCGTTTAGAATTCATGAGAACCCTAATGGACCTTAAGCCAAAATCGGGATTTGGCCATATTTATTAGCTAATAAATTGTAGAGACCATCGGTGGGATCATCATTTAAAGGTATTAATACATACGGTAAAACTAAAGTCGATAAATAAATTAGGGTGCTTAATTGCCAGTCGTGCTAGGAGTGAATATCTACGACTCTTCAAAAGAAATATGTGTTAGATTATTCTTGTCTACTTTTAACCCTCGGGGATTTTTAAGATATCGTGCTTAATGACTCATACCCATGCATAACGACGATATTTAGCGGCATATATTTATAGTTGAGATATTGTGATTAAGGGTTTCATTTAATATTTAACAATTGACATTGGCAAATCTTCATCGTCATCCGAGATGACAACATCATACCAGTTTCATTTTAACAAATTGAGATGGATAGGGAATGGGATGAATTTGTGAAAAAAAAATGGTAAAGATTGAATAATTTTAAAACAACATTAATTTTAGAACCAAAAACTATTTTAAGGCAACTATTTCAAAAGCTATTAAAAAAAAATAATTTGGGAAAGTAACAATAGATTTAAATGTAAGTTTTATAAGGGTATGTTAGGGATTAAACATTATTTATTTTTAACTTTTTAAGAATTAAGAAAAAATATTTTTGCTTTATAAGTAGTTTTTAAGTTTTTAAGAATTAAGAAGAAATATTTTCGCTTTACATGTAGTAGAGATGTAGGTTTGATTCCCGTCTACTTTTAATCCTTGGGGAGTTTTAAGAAATCCTGCTTAATGACCCATAAAATACATAGCCACTTATTAATAACTAGTAGGGTATTTGCATGTTGCGGTGACTGGTACCGTTTGATTAAAGTCCAGACACTAACAAAATAACAATGACGAGCTGATTAACATGAGAAAAACAAAAAGAAAATGATCTCGGTTCGGCCTCATTAATCTGTTTATACTGGCTACGACAATGCTCACAGGTTCGTTTTCGGACAACTTGTATTGGCTAGCCTAACCGGTGGTGACTCCGATTTTCGGTTAAACCGGTTGAACCCGTTGGTCCGGTTCTGTTTTTAAAACCATATGTACGATCAGCTTGTTTTCATATCAATGTATGAATCTTTGTGTGTTTTATTAGTTTGTACAATATGTATAGTAACATGTTTGTCATTGTAAGAGTATTTTAAAAATAACATTTATTAGGTATTTATTTAAGGGCTATTACAATTTTATAAATTTAAGACACTTAATTTTTTAGATGAAACTTTATTTTTTATTATTAATATGTGTGTTGCTTAAAATTTTAAGCTTTATATTTTAAGAATGTCCCAAATACATTATAAAATAGTATAGATACAGATATACATTAAAGCAAACGGTGTGATCATTTAGTTGGATGTTTGTGAACGTTTAATTTACTGATTTACTTCTCAAGCAAAGCAACATCCCATGCAAATTCATCACATTGTTTAATGAAGACCCGTGATTTGCTAACTGTATGCATGCGTAAGTAAATAATTTTTTTTAGTATTATGCTTTAATATACTAAAAGTAAAAACTAATGGTAACAAATATGGAATGATGCACATATACGCCCAAAATATTTTGCATTAGCTTTTAGTTAGATGTTGGGCTAAACCCATTAATTTGTATTGTAATCCCTAAATTAACATCGATTCCTAATGTTATCTCTAAACCACCAGCCGACTATTCTTATTCACTAAACCCTTTTTTCATTACACATTTACACAAATCTTCGTTATTATTGCCGCACTAATTCTACTAACCTCTTCTTTTTTAGTGCGTAGCTTGCCACTCACGTATTTGGATTGCTTTGCTTCATGTAAACGGGTAAATGAAGAGGAATCTCTATTCAGACTACTCGGGAAAAGTCTAGCGTTTTTTTGGATTGCTTTGTTGATAGCAATTGAATTGCTTTGTTTTATGATTGTTTTTTACTATTTAAGTATATATATACGACTAGTACCACGTTTTATGATGATGCCATTTGCATTGTCAAACTCCCTATACCAAATGTGGCCTTCTTGGCCCCAAGATCTTGGTCGTAACCTAGGGTTCTCAATATGGTATCGACCGCAACGACCTCAACAAATGCTTGTACCGCATGCGCAACAATCACAGTTATGGTATAGTCTACATAATACATGGACATTGACGCCACTAAGCATCTCACATTGGATCCAGGTACGTACACTCAAAGTCTCAAAATAATTTTTAATATTAATTAGCACAATTAAGTAGATGCTTTTTGGTGATGGATACTCAGTCCTTGTTGCTAATATGGGTCATAGCCAAATTTCCCTGTCCTGCGTACCAAAAAACGTCTTTAGCCCCAAAACTATTATATCTCTATCCACAAACTTACCACTCGATAACTAATATTATATTCTACCGATTTGATCCTTACGGTTTAAGGGATGACGACACATGAAGATAGATATTCACAATGTAAAATGCAAATGTACTCAATTTCACTAACACTGAAAAGATTCAAGTCATAGAAACATTCATCCGTCACGCATTTAGGAATACACAACCTTAGCATCTATTCCACCTTAACCGTTTATATTCACAATGCTTGGACTGTGTATTACATTAGTTCAACACAAAGGCGGACATACTTGAAGTAGAAGGTATGCACGTGAATACCCTTGTGAGTGTCATCAATAGTGTAAAAATGTTTGATTAAGATTTTAATACAAAGTGCAAACTCTTATCTGCCAGTGGCTCAACAATATTAATTACTTTAAAACTTAAACAAGAAAAAAGAGAATACTTCCACAATATTTTTTAGAATTTAGATATAACTTACATATACATTATACATAAAGATCTGTACGAGTAACCACTTGTATTTGCATAGACAGTATTTGTTGTTTTTGCTATATTGCACCTGTAGTCCATTGAACCTGAACTATGTGCATTGATAAGGACCACCCGCATACATATAGTTCTATCAAATATTGTGATTCTAGTAATAGCAATCCTAAAGGCTATTGTTAGAAAAAAGATTATTATTGCATAATCATCCATCAATTCTTCTGATTTGACTCAAAAGTTAATACAATTCCACAAATCTAAAAATACAACCAATATTGGATCGTGATTAGATGAGTTATTCTCTAGCAATTAGTTGTAGAAAATGATTCTTCTTGATAACAATACCATATTGGCCGACAATTGCAAAACCCTAAAAGTATTCATTCGATTCTTAAATTGAAATAATACAAGTGCCAATGTAGGTGAACTCACAAAGACAACCGCAGAATTTGTAAAGTAGAAATACAGTATTCCTTTCGTATCAAAAATATATGTTCATCTTTTTATTTTTAGTTTGTCCTAAATTGAAAGATCAAAGATGATATTTTATTGGTGTACAATGATAAGTACCACTTTTCTTAAATTATGTTAAAAAAGAAAAATGAACATTTAATTTTGAGTAAATTACATAAATGGTCACTGTGGTTTGTCTATTTTTTCACATTTAGTCACTGAACTTTTTTTTTGACAAGGTTAGTCATTAAGGTTTCAAATCGTTACAGATCCAGTCATTAAGGTTTCAATTTCGTTACATAAATGGTCACTATGGTTTGAAACTTCAGTGACCATTTATGTAACGAAATGGACTGAATCTGTAACGATTTGAAACTTCAGTGACCATGTATGTCAAAAAAAAAGTTCAGTGACTAAATGTGAAAAAATGGACAAACCATAGTGACCATTTATGTAATTTACTCTTTAATTTTGGAACAAAAGAAGTGAATGATAGATACCTATTCATATGACATTGTCACATTTTATTGTTTCACGATGACTTATATAGTATATGCTTAGGGTGTGTTGGGGAAGAGCTTTAAGAGTTTATTGAGCTTGAACTTTAAAAATAAGATAACTTCTAACATAAGCTTTGTTTGTCAACAAAAATATTCAAAAGTTTTATATTCTATAAGTTGTTTATTGAAAAGCTATTTGAAGTAGCTTTTTTAAAAGAGTATGAGCTTTGAAATACCGAGTTACTTTAATACCCTTCAAAGTATATTAATATATCCTCCTTTTTTTTTTTTTTTTTTTTTTTTTTTTTTTTTTTTTTTTGCCAACTAAATCCATAAGCTTCAGCCCTGGCTATCTTGTCAAACACATCTAAAAAGTATGTTTCATTAAACTTTAGCATCGGCTCTAAGAGACAGCTACTTGTGCCAAACATACAAAATATTTCAGTAGAAGCTTTTTTACGAACCAAAAAGCTAAAACCACCAAAAAAAAAAGATCTCAAAAAATTGATGCCAAACACCTTATATGGTATATGCTTATTCTTGTGGCCTAGTGGACTTATTAGCACAAAGTGACCCATTATTAAAAAGTCAAAACCCAAACAAAATATGACCGTTAGAAAATAGTCTTATTTTTATTCAAATAAAAAGAGCCATTAAAATAGCTTCACTAAGCATCAACCAAAAAACCCACAACACAAAACGTATCAATTCATCCCCTTTATCACTTTTTATTATATCTTTAATTACAATCAAGAAACTCAATCTTGAAACTTGTAGACGGTGGTAATGTCGAATCAGAAAGTGATGATTGAGAGGGCGTTATCCGAAGGCGATGCTGTTGGTGTTATTGATGGTGATCAGAATGGTGGTGGGGGTGTTGTTGATGATCATCATCATCCGTATGCGTTTCATGTATCGGGTCCTCGGAAAGTTAATGCGCCTAATTGGCGTGATCTAATTAATTCCAGCTGGTTAGTTTTACTTATTTTCTGTTTCGTTATGTTGAAATTTAACGTAATTTAGGGTTTTTGTTTCTGATTACTGTGGGTTTATTGAGATTAGTGTTTTAAGGTTTAATTAGGGTTTTTGTTTTTAGTTGTTAAAATTTAGATTTGGGGTTTTTTAGATTGGGGATTTAAGGTTAGATTTGGGGTTTTTTTATATTCCCACTGTTAACGCCTAGTTGACCGAGAAATAGGTCATGAGTTCAATCCCAACTCCTAACTAAACGTCACTCCGATTGCCCAGGGCTAGATCCTTGGGGAAGGGCCTGTCAGCACCCAAAAGTGACTAAATCAGTTAAAATATGGAATTGGGAAACGTTAAATTTTGATTTTGTTGGAATTGGGAAGTCGGATTTGAATATTTAAGCTCTCGAGTTTTGGTGAGGATCATTTTTTTATTTGAAAAGAGACCCTGTTATTCTGTCTGTTAATAGCACATTAGCACTTAATAACAACTCCTCCCAGGACTTTTGTGCTCAATTTAAGGACTAATCAACTTGAAAATGTGTAGAAACTACTCTGTTTGTGTTTGGAATTTATAGGTATAAGAAATAATTTAAATAGGAACAGTTTTGGGTTATAAAGACATAACATTGTATAACATCAGTGTCAGAAGGACTAGGTTTGAATCTCGAATTAAAACTCAGAAACAAGATTTTGCCAAATATGATTTAAGCCTAGGAAAGGTCATTGGGAAGTACCTTAGATGTCGCGTTTCAAGTTCTGCAGTTTATAATAGTGTTGTACTCTTAAGTTATACTGTAACTTTCAGGTTTTAACCTGACAACATACTATCTTGCCAGCTTATGGCTAAGCAAGTATTTTACATTTTCGGGTATACAATCAAGCGACCTTTTGTGGAATATAGGGAAAGCTTAAGGAACCATTTGTTTAGTCACTTCCATATTTTAACTGATGTAGTCACTTTATTTTCGAGTATCGTGTGAGTAAACTGGTGATGCTATGCAAGTTTTATGAACAAATGGCTGTGATATATGAGAAGTTCTTTTGGTCCTGATTGTGGCCAGAATTAGCTAAAACGAGACAGTAATTACTCTACAAGTGTAAAGTAACTAAGACAATGGCTCATTTGCACTTCCATTTTTGTAGTCGTTTTTCTTCAAGTTTTCAATTTAATTTGCTGCATCAGACGCCAAAATAGGGAAGTGAGCACAATGAGAATTGTCTGAGTGAATAAAGTTGACTTATTTTTTTTGTTATGATGCCGGTCACTAAGTAGATTGTCATACTTGAGATTCGTTGGTGGTTTGTTTCTAGTATAAAATGATGTCCATATATAGCTAGAAAAAAATTTACAGAAGTTATTTAATTTTCGGTTAAGTTATGGTCTTTACAAAGCATATTGAAATGTGAATATTTTTCATGATTATAGGAAGGATGGAAACTACAAGAGGACGGTGATCGCCTGCTTTATCCAAGCAGTTTACTTATTAGAACTCGACCGACAAGAAAAAAGATCTCAAGAAAATGCTTTAGCTCCAAAATGGTTCATACCCTTTAAGTACAAATTGTCAAAAACTCTAATTGATGAAAGAGATGGATCTATATATGGTGCAATACTAGAATGGGATCGATCAGCAGCATTATCTGATTTTATACTTATCAGACCAAGCTGTGCACCTCGCGCGGTTTTAGCACTTAGAGGGACACTTCTAAAAGGTCCGACTCTTAGGCGGGACATAGAAGACGATCTCAGGTTTCTAGCATGGGAAAGCTTAAGAGGTTCAGTGAGGTTTAATGGGGCATTAGAAGCATTGAAATCACTATCTGATGCATATGGGAGTCATAATGTTGCTGTTGCTGGTCACTCTTTAGGGGCGGGATTTGCACTTCAGATAGGAAAATCATTAGCAAAACAAGGGCTTTTTGTTGAGACTCATTTGTTTAATCCACCATCTGTTTCAGTTGCAATGAGTTTGAAAAATATCGGCGAAAAAGCAGTTGTTGCTTGGCAGAAAGTTAAGTCAATGGTTTCTTCTAATGCGATTGCTGCTATGGAGGATGAAGCTGCATCTAGAAATCCAGTTGCATTTACCAAATGGGTGCCTCATTTATATGTCAATAACAGTGATTATATATGCTGTTATTATACTGATCCAGCTGGAGGTGATGGTGAAGCAAGTAGCAATGCTGGTGGTGCCACTGAGAAGGAGAACGTAAGGCCAGCATTGGCGACCAAAGGACACGTGGCAGCAAAGCTTTTTGTCTTGTCGAAAGGGAAGCAGAAGTTCATGGAAGCACATGGATTGGAGCAATGGTGGTCGGACGATTTGGAACTCGATTTGGCTTTGCAGAATAGTAAGCTTATTAGCAAGCAACTGAAGTCGTTACATAGCCTTCCTCCTAGCTCCACCAAAAACCGTTGATAATGTTGCTGATGCTTCATTGAACTTATAATATATTGTTAATCAAGTATTTTTGTGTAGTGATCAAAGTTTTTTTT
>LBNU01022084.1:64001-78541 GCA_014162995.1 Artemisia annua | reverse complement strand
TTTACAGAAGTTATTTAATTTTCGGTTAAGTTATGGTCTTTACAAAGCATATTGAAATGTGAATATTTTTCATGATTATAGGAAGGATGGAAACTACAAGAGGACGGTGATCGCCTGCTTTATCCAAGCAGTTTACTTATTAGAACTCGACCGACAAGAAAAAAGATCTCAAGAAAATGCTTTAGCTCCAAAATGGTTCATACCCTTTAAGTACAAATTGTCAAAAACTCTAATTGATGAAAGAGATGGATCTATATATGGTGCAATACTAGAATGGGATCGATCAGCAGCATTATCTGATTTTATACTTATCAGACCAAGCTGTGCACCTCGCGCGGTTTTAGCACTTAGAGGGACACTTCTAAAAGGTCCGACTCTTAGGCGGGACATAGAAGACGATCTCAGGTTTCTAGCATGGGAAAGCTTAAGAGGTTCAGTGAGGTTTAATGGGGCATTAGAAGCATTGAAATCACTATCTGATGCATATGGGAGTCATAATGTTGCTGTTGCTGGTCACTCTTTAGGGGCGGGATTTGCACTTCAGATAGGAAAATCATTAGCAAAACAAGGGCTTTTTGTTGAGACTCATTTGTTTAATCCACCATCTGTTTCAGTTGCAATGAGTTTGAAAAATATCGGCGAAAAAGCAGTTGTTGCTTGGCAGAAAGTTAAGTCAATGGTTTCTTCTAATGCGATTGCTGCTATGGAGGATGAAGCTGCATCTAGAAATCCAGTTGCATTTACCAAATGGGTGCCTCATTTATATGTCAATAACAGTGATTATATATGCTGTTATTATACTGATCCAGCTGGAGGTGATGGTGAAGCAAGTAGCAATGCTGGTGGTGCCACTGAGAAGGAGAACGTAAGGCCAGCATTGGCCACCAAAGGACACGTGGCAGCAAAGCTTTTTGTCTTGTCGAAAGGGAAGCAGAAGTTCATGGAAGCACATGGATTGGAGCAATGGTGGTCGGACGATTTGGAACTCGATTTGGCTTTGCAGAATAGTAAGCTTATTAGCAAGCAACTGAAGTCGTTACATAGCCTTCCTCCTAGCTCCACCAAAAACCGTTGATAATGTTGCTGATGCTTCATTGAACTTATAATATATTGTTAATCAAGTATTTTTGTGTAGTGATCAAAGTTTTTTTTATAAAAACATTTCAATAAAGTGTTGGATTTTCGGGCCTGGAGATATTTCCAAACCAATGTATTCCGTGTTTTTGCTGTAAACGAACTATTTGTTCATTGCAGATACCTGAATGAAGTGTAAGAATTGATAGTTCTGTTAATGAGTATAGCGTTGTTCAAAACTGGTTGAATTTACTCGTCGATATTTTCTCCTTTCAAAATTCAGATTATGTCCTCGTTTCCTATAGATATAGCAAGTTAGAAAGCTCCAAATGCATATCTTTAAAGGACTTTAACCTCGTTCTGCTGGACTTGTTTCGTTTTTTTGGTATTTTTCTATTTACCTGTTTGTTTATTGATTACGATGCAAACGTGCTTGTTTAATTTTATCCAACATGTTCAAATTATCACATGTAAATTACATGTACCGACCTATACCGGTACCGGTTTTTAATACCCGGTATGGTACCGGTAGTACGAAAATGGTGGAAAAGAAATACGGTACCACAGAAATTCAGTGCGGGATAATAACGGGAATTCCGGCACCGGAATACAAAAGTTTGGCTTTTTGAAATAAACCCATGATCCAAACACTCTTATTCAGATTTTCATGCATACTAGATCGTTTGTAAACAAAAATAGCCCACATACCAAACCCTCCCAAAACCTTCTGTAACAACTAAACCTCTGTAACAACTATTGCATACTTCAAAACCCTCACACAAATCAAATCCCACCCTTTTACAANGTGTAAGGGTGAGAGTGAAAACATGGGGCGGAGGGACTAAAACTGACAACATAGATAAACTTTTCATAAAAACACTACGGGAGTCATTTGATGGACCAAACGGACTCGAAAAATTACGAAACTTGCGTCATTGTTTCCAAAATGATTTTTCCAATAAAATCAACTATAAATATGCAAAGCTTTATCGAAATCAATTTATTTGGAAAATTCGGTTCGTTTCATGTCATTTCAAGTTTATATCAAACAAAAAATTCCGTGAGCAACGCGCACGTTTATTGTCATTCAAATCAATTAGAACCAACTCACGCATAACGAATCAAACAAGTTTTGAATATGTGTTGATATTTTGTGTGAAAACACATAAAAACGAAAAAAAATAAAAATATAACTAACATGCCGTAAAAAACTCCCGCAGCAACGCGCGGGTTACCCCGCTCGTTACGTCTAATTTTGAATTTTTCCCTAAAGTTTTGAAATAAATTATTTAAAGTTTTGAAATAAATTATTTGACGGAGATAGTGTGCCCTGGTGTCCAAACGCCTACAAACAGACGTGACAAACAGCAATGAGATTTGAAGTAGGTCACTTTACTACTTCGAATTTGTCTTGGATTACATACTTAGGAAATGTTACTTTGCAGTAAATACAGGGACGGACCGAAAATTTTTGAAAGGGCGTTGCACAAATTTTTGTTTATAACCATGAGTACTAAAGTTGCCCGATAAAAAAATTATTAAGTATAATTGGGTGTTGCGCTAGCCCAGAAAAGACATATTTTATAAAAAATTACATTTCGTGACTTAAAATTGGGTGTGGCCCATGCCACACCCGGCTCTCATGTGGGTCCGTTACTGAGTAAATAGCTTCGAGATAGACATGTTGGCAACAGTTTAAGCTCGATTCACATAATGAGTTAAAACTTTTAGAGGATCTTAATCTATTGTTTTAACCTACTACGGAGTATTATTTTTTTGCTATGATATGATTTATTTAGAATACATAAGTGAAAAATATCAAATCTCACACTTACTAATTTACATGAATATGACCAATTTCCCTTTCACATCTGAGCATTGAAAATAATCAATATAATAAGCGAACATGTGCATAAAGAATTACAAATAAAACACTTTATTCTGTAACTTACATAAACTATATACTGTATTAATAATAAATTTGTTACACCAATAAAACCTTTCCTAATTCTCCTAGCCTTGTACTCGGTTCTTTGACATTTATACTATACGAATTCAACAATCAAATGATTATGCGTGTAAACTTTTATCGAATTTGGATATGTATGATATTTTGTTTGGCGAATTTGTGATGTGAGTATCTTTTGTGGTGTATTGTAGCATTAATTGGGATATACAGGTTGTGGTGTAATGTTGTGGATTTCTTTCCGGAAAAATTCCGGAAAAAATCTGGAAATTACCCATTTTCAGCAATTGCTGTAAAATGGGTTATCCACTTTTAGCGAGGACATGTCCCCGCCGAAAGTATGTAATAATTTTTTGGTATTACACTTTCTACGGGGACATGGCCCCGCGGAAAATGTGGCACATTTTCTTGGGTGTCTAACTTTTAGCGGGGATATGTCCTCGCTGAAAGTGTGTGCCACTTTTCATGATGACGCATTATTAGCGGGGACATGTCCCCGCCAAAACATTGATGACATGCTGGCATTGTTTGACCAGACAAAGCGATGTGGGACCCACTCGTCCCCGCGGAAAGTGTGCAGTGTCCCCGCCAAAACGTAACAGCGACAGGGTTTTCGCGGCGAACTTTCGACGGGGAGATGTCCCCGCGGAAAGTCTTTGGCGGGGACATGTCGCCGTGTAAAGGTGGGGCTTGGTCCCCGCCAATTGTCTTCAATGGTGTAGTGACTTGTATCTCGTCCCATATTCAAGGCCAATTAATACAATTGAATACAATTCCTACTTGCCTAAATTGATAAGCACGCTCCTCTTTCCCTTTTTGTTTAATGCGTTTCTTTTTCTCCCATATCTTCATTCTCTACCGAATCCTAAAAACAATAACACGCATATTCTGGTGATCCTCTCAAGACCAAAGGCGTTTATAATTCTTATTCCAAGCCTTGTGCTGCTGTGGTGTTTGAATTCGTGGTGATCAAGGTTTGGTGGTGGCTCGTTATTGTTGCTGTTCGTTTTGATTTTTAGTTGTGTCTCTCGTTTCTCCCTTTGGCTGTCACGTTAAGGTATCATCATGACCTCGTCATTGTCCCTTTGCCCGTTGCATAATTATCTTCGTCCTTGTCCTTTGAAGGTTTTGATATGACTCAAACGAATATGAGATCTTTGCTTTTGTTCTTATATGTGTCTTGCGGTGTTAGGATGTAGATGAGAGTTGAGGAGCGATGGGTTTTGGTTTCGACCGATGATGTGTAAACCGAGGTTTATGTGGTTGTCATTTAATTTATAGGCTCCTGGTGGAAGTCGGAAGGCCTAAAGTCTTCATTAAGACGATTTATGGCTTTTGTAACCACCATATGGTTTGTATGCCATGTGGTTTAACTCATGCAGCCTATTGACCTTCTGTAACACCATCCTTCACAGCATTCAATTGTACGAAATGAATGATTTCAACCCACGAATGTAATAATTGATATAGTCTTCATGTAGCTTAAACTATGTTGTACCATATTTTTTTTTTGTGCACAACCCCATTGCACATTAAATTAAGGGGGATAAGCTTTAAGTATTATAGATACCCCATTTAATGACTTGTAGTTTTTGCAATAGTTTGGAGTTTGTCAAGTCTTCTATAAAAATTCTTAAAAAGCTATTCTAAAACCTTATACTACAATGCAAAAAAGCTCTTACAAAGACTTGATAGAATAGTAAAAATCTTTTGATTGTTTTACCCATTGTGGATGCTTAAGGAAGGACTTTTTGAGAAACACAATATCAAACATAATAAAGCGACTACAAAAATCATTCAAATATAGATGCTATGGTTACTCAAATAACGAGGCTCAAAATGTGACTTTTTTACGGTCTGACTATTATGGATGCTAACAACTAGAGGACTAGATATACTTTTTGATTAGAGGTATGCTTATCTTATTGAGAGTTCGTTTTAAAAGTTAGACGGTATTCCACCTGTATTAGTACCGTTGTACCAGAATCGGTATCAAAACCGATACCGGTACCTGTTTAAGATACAATTCCGGGAACGGGACTTTGAATTTAGGTCGAGAAAAAATCCAATACACCGAAAACGGTGCCAAAATGGTACCACGCTCATCCCTAGATGTAATTAATATGTTTAGATACATTATTGTCATTTAAAGTTAGTCAACAGGTTACAATGATGAGAAGAACAATAATGTTGTGTTTGTTTGTGACTTTAAGATTGTTTGTTTCAAACTTATTTATGAAAGACAACTTGCCTCATGAAAAGCTGCCTTTTAAGATTATGAACTTTGGTGTTAGTCATGCCATCCCCCACTTGCTCTAAAATAAGACAATCATCGAATTCTAGCATAAAACACATTATAAATAAATACATTTGAGTGATTATTCGAGGCAACATCACTCTTTGGTTTTGAGTCTTCAACTTGTAATAAACCATTGTAATAGCTTTTTCCATGCCTCTTTTAGAGTCTTAGGTGTTCGGTGTTCCACATATATTTATTAGTGTATGGTTAAGTGGTGTATAAGTTTCACCAAAAAAACTTAAAATCATAATTGTGGAAAGTTGCATTTGGATTCTTCACAAAGTAAGAGCATCCACAATGGTGAAGCTTTATATAGGTCCATAATCATTAATTTATAAACCTTTTGATGTTATAAACCTGTATTCACTATGCATAAACCTTTTACAACTTTTCAAATGATTCATAATAACACATGCATTAAATTATGAATAGGTTCAAGAATATGAACCTCTTCATGCCACATGTACATGAAACAAATAGTCACTATGGTTAAAATGAAAGATAAAGCTTTATATATGTTTTAGACCTTTTGATGAAACTACCATAGTGGATGCCCTAAGTAGTACAAATTAATCACGGTCTCAACTCTCAAGAATTAGTTTCTTTAGCATTTATTTCCCAAAGAGTTTTCCATGAGAGTTTCTAAATGTTGAATTCTGCTAACCTCAACCGGCCCACACCATAATGTCCCATACCATAATGTCATCGTGTGAGAGGCAAATCAAGCTTAGCTAAGGGCCATATCTACAAGAGTAGTGATTGACATACCTAATTGACATGCCTAATTTTGTGCATAACTGCCTACAAACCACAAAATAAGAAATGGTCTATGAAAAATATATCATTTATATGCAATTTGTTACTTGTTAAATGCCAATAGCCAGGGAGGGACCTAGGATTTTTAAGAGGGTGTTGGACAAAAGAAATGTTGGGCTAATTAAAGTTACACTGTAAGAAACGAAAGTAGCAAAAAAAATTTGGGGGTTGCACATACCACAAAAACAGCAGTTTTGAAATCTTTTTGCACTTCGTGTTCTAAAATCGGGTGTAGTCCGTGCCACACCCGGATACATGTGGGTCCGTCCATGCCAATAGCAATACAGCCATTTAAGAAATTAAATATGAGTTAATTGCTTGAGAATGTATCTAACTTACCATTTTTTATATAACTGTATAGTGAATTTTTTTTTCCTATTAAATCAAAAAACTTTTGAATTCGTTCTTTTCTGTGTATTTAGCTCGTGGAAAATGACAATTTTACTCTTCGGTACCAATATATTTATATTGATACCCGGGAAAATAAAATAGTTTTAAGATACACATAAAAGTACAAATTCAAAAGTTTTATATTTTATTATAAAAATATAATAACAAAAAAAAATAAAAAAAAAATAATAAATAAAAAGGTTTACTGCACAAAACTATAAAATATGAAATTTAAATACATTCTTTGGCAATTAACCAATTAAATACTCCGTATTAACTGAAATTAAACGAAAGAAAAACATGTGGCACTATTTGATCAAGACATATCATCCCATTAGTGGACCAGAAAAAATAGACGAGTTCATTGGTCAAAACATTACCACGAGTTTGAACCACTACTAGGGTCATGTGTACATTTGTATGTAACAAAGGCTGTTTTAGTTTAGCACACTTCCTCTTGTTGAATATTATATTTGCTACAACCCGATCATTCAAACACTCATGTATTGCCCTAAACGCTCGTTCGTGTCATGAAAGGCCTTTACTTTTGCAAAATGCTTCCATATATTTTGGAGAACAAGATATATAATTAAAATCATTTATCTATTCATAATGTTAATTAATCATTTATCACATACTTAGAACAATTATAAAATAGCTCTTCGAAGTGCATTGAACTTTGCCTTTAAACTCTAATTAATACAATGATTTCATATTTTCATGTCGTGGGTATAGATTATTATTGTTGCCGTCATCTAAAAATATTCCCTTATCAAAGAGACTTAATTAAAGATTTAACAAAATAATGCGCAGCATATGAATGAACTATAGCATAACGATCATTGAAAGTATGACACCATTGGCTCCCAAAATAGAGGGTTTCCGGTTTCTGTTATCGTATTCTATAAGATGTAAATTATGTTGGTTGATTAAACACAAGAACCTAACGTAAGCACAAGAAGCTAGACAAGAATTAAGCGCGATCTTGAGCCTAACGGCCCTTAACCTACTACGTCCACTTATCTACAAAAACATGAGTCGGGTTTGATCTGTAATTATGGGTTCACCCTGGCGATAAACTCGTCAAGAAAACTACGCAATTCCAATTTACATACACCTGAATATACTACTTATCAGTATGCTTTGGATAAAATGTGTACTTTATTTTAGAATTATATAGGCATTAACTTTTTATACTACATTATTTATGCAAATGATTCAAAAATATATTCTATCAATGGCAATAAAAAAAGGTCATTGAAAAACTAGAAACTAACAAGTCGATCACCATAACAAAACAAATATCCAAACATCCAGAAAAAAAGTATAAGAGAACTACATGAGATTGAAAGGTAAACAACTCCTTAAAATAATGTACGATGACTTCAGTACTTTTATAGTCTATTTTTTTTCAAAAGCACAAGGATATACAACTCTATCAGATGAAATTGTTAGTTTACACAGAAAATCCGAAAACAAACAGCTAGTGCATGCAAACCGATAGTTTTCTTAGAGACTTACGTCGATAGTAATTTATTTTGATGAAAATCTGAAACGTTCAAAGATTTCACATTGTAACCTTACTAGAGGTAGCGAGTCATCTTTAAATTGGATCGAGTGGCCGGTGTAATTATCCTTGTAACGCTCTATTCCCGATTCACTTGTATATCTTCTATAGCTCCTTCTAGTTTATTTATTTATTTATTTATTTATTTTTTAATTTATTTATTCAATCAAATCGCCGTTCAAAAAGAAATCACATTGAATGTTGTGAGACTATTCAGACTTCGAAAAATAAAAGTTTTTAAAATTTTCCAGCAAGAAAGACAGTAGAAATTAAAGTTGGTAGTTCATATAAAGCATAGCTGTCAAAATCGCGAGTTTACACGTTTCGATCCTGCACGGGATCGCGATCTTGACATCCTTGATATAAAGATTTCAAGTTGACCGGCTGTTAACCGTTAGGTGCCAAAAAGATGTTCCACTAAATCTTACTCAATAGGTTAAGGAGTTACCCGCAGTGAAAGGGATCGAACTAGCAAAACCTAGAAACAAATTATATCGAAGCAATAGAAACTAAAGGATTCCGAATCCAGCCTACCCAGCTAAAATTATACTTAGGATTTCTAAATGAAATCCAAAGAACCGATTGAGAAACAATAGAATCCCATAAAACCGCCTGCTTAGAATCCCATAAAAGCGATCCTTGATGCTCGATCTTAACAAATCCATTATCTAGTGCTCCAAAATTAAGAAAAGAATACAAGGCGGTCATAACTGTCTACATATAAATCACAAAAAAAGGAGTTGGTCTAACATTAATGTATCATTTACATGCAAATTGTCTCTTGTTAAATTTCAGTAGCAATAGTTTGATGCTCATTTAAATTAACTATTGATTGAATTAGTCCTCTCATAAACGAATGTCTAGCGCTAAGGTAGATCCTGTTTATATGCTTAACATATCTAAGAAAATTTATTTAAAACTCAACTTCAATTACTTTGATCAAGACATATTAGCACACACTTAGATTTGACAAAGACAATACCATATCATCCCATTGGTTGACCAAGAAAAATAGACGTGTTCAATGGTCCACTAGTAGGGTCATGTGTACATTTGTACGTAACAACAAGCAGTGTTTACCTTTTGTTGAGTATAATTAGCTACTCATAAGTTGATCCCAAATTAAATACCTCTTGTAATGCTCTAATTAAATAACACTCCGTGTCACGGAAGACCTTTACTTTAGTTTTGCAGATGATATATTCCTATATGTTTTGAACACTTATAAAAGAGCTTTTCGATCAAAATCCTATATATATTTGTATCACATACTTTGAACACTTAACAAATAACCTTTTCAGTGCCCATTAAACTCTAATGTTCTGTTTTGATGTCGTGGAATAAACTTTTATTATTGTTGTCATCTTTAACTATTCAATTCCTCTGTTAACAAAATATTTAGAAGGTTTAGAAAACTGAATATATGATGAGGAACGTATAGATCGTTGACCTAGCATAACGATCACAGAAAAATGACACATTTCTGGTTTTTATTTATTAATTATTTGATCAATTTAACATTATATTTTTTTCCTAAGAAGTAATTGTGTTGGTTAATTAAACACCAGAAGGTCCAGAACATAAGCACGAGAAGACGAGAATGGAACTTGGAGTTTGTCAATCTGTTCGGGGTAGTGCATTGATATGTCAGTATCGTACGTACACAACTTGGTTGATCGTGGCCTTTTTCATGCGCGACTTTAAGTATAACGACCCTCAACCTACTACCACCTCTTATCTGGCCATAAACTTGTGGAGAGAACTACAAAATTTCATGTTACACCTTCACAAATTAATTTAATTAACAATACAACTACTTGTTAACATTATTCTTTTGATAAAATATATACTTAGCTTCATTTTAGAATAAAATAGGCATTGACATTTATACATTTTATAATCCGTATTATGTACATGATTAATAATAAAATTTAATTACTTTTTATTTATAATGGTGGAAAAAAATTATATAGAGAAAGTTAACGTTAAGAAAGTTTAATACATTTATGTTGAAAGGCAAATGGATGAGAATTTATAAAAATGACAAGTTAACAAGATACCAGAAGACGACATCACATAGATTTGCCTTTTCTTAACGCCAGATATATCAGTAAAAGCTAACAAGAAGCTAGAGCATAAACACCTCGAGGACATCCCTATAAGAAGAACACCTAGGAGATTTACACAGCGCATAACTTAAATGACATTATCACGCAGTCGCACCTGACGAACCTAAAAAAACCAAAAAAGCACCTTAACATCCAAAAAAAGATAAAAGTACTACTTAAACGCTAAACTACTCCTTAAAATGATATAAAAGAAAAGATAGTCCCCAAATCTGGATGCAATCAAACCTTACTACAAATCACTCAATCACACAAGAAACATAGATCAAATAAAGAGATTGATCTGTGTAAACTTGAGAGATAGAGATGCAAAAGACAGTGGGTGAATTATGAGAACCCCTAGTTGGTTAAGAAGCTTATATAGAACCAATTTACACCAAGGCCCTTCATCTTTACTTTTCTTCAAACCTGGAACAAACTTGTAAACTTGATATCTTTTTGACAATTTAGGTCCCTGCACTTTATGAAACAAGAACCAGAAAATAATGTTTGACTTATTTATTCAAGTGTAAAGGCAATTTTTTCATGTAAGAAAGACAGTAAAAATTAATTTGTAGGACCGTATAACTATCAACTTTAACACATATTATGGATGAAAAGAGGTGACTTGATGAATATAAGTAGGTGTTTCTAGAGAGAGAAAGTAGTGAGATGAAGAGAGATAATCATATATAAAACACACACTTACACACACAAGCACACATAAAAATGAGGTGTGTGGAGGCTTATATAGTTCTTAGCATAAGCCACATGGGCTTTGCCATGGGCTTTCAATGGACTTGTTCATGGAGTGGATTGGGCTTGTTGATTACATAAGATATAAGGCTAACATTACTTAAGCTACTAACCTATTAACTTAGCCCAATCCACGAGCTCATTAACTATTCAATTACATAAACTACGACACGTCACAAAGTTACTAGTTCGAGAATGACCATCACTTCTTAGTACATATCTTTAATCCTAACAATCTCCCCCTAAGGGGTGGTCATTCGAATGACCCACGTGATTAGGTCTTCTGACCTCTTTGTCTTGAACTTTGTGTGTCATTGTAGAATAGTCTTTAGTCTTTGTTCCTTCATGCTTTGTGAACTTTGATAAATGACTTTTCTTCGTTTTTGTTCTTGTTGTTGTGGTTGTGGTATGGTGTCATCTGCCTTTTGTCACTTCTTTGTCTTTGGTGGTTATACGCCTTTCCAACATGCTCATACGTCTTTAGTCTTTGAGATACATACATTTGCTATTCCCGTTCTTTCACACCGATCTTTTTCACTTTATTTTGTAGATTCTTTCACATATCGTAGAATCTTTCTTTGAACATTTCTTAGCTTTGATCTTTGATGAGAACTTTTCTTTGACTTCGTGATGTATGTATGAGCATGTGGAAACTAGTGTGGTGGTGATGATAATAATGAGGTAAGGGTTGCTGCATGAAAACAGTTAGTAATAAACATCCGGTATTTACAGGTTCAGAATTAGAGATCGTTAACAGCATAGTGTGAAAACTCTCTCTAACCCTTACCAAGGCCATTCCCATATCGGATGCCCCCGAGAGAGCTTACAAGATCTACCGAAGTAGATCAACGATTGGGTGAGTCGCTGGAGATCACCCCACGACTGTAGACCGTTTGAAGCCACCATGAACACTAAGCGTAACCCACAAGAGATTACCGAAGGGACCTGCTGTCAGGGCTGTTTGATGTTGACCATGGCAGGAGTTTCCATTCAATCACTGAGAATCACAATTGTGAATTCTCTCATAAATGTTCTGGCAGATTGCTAATATCTGCGTAGGACTCTTAAGTTTACATCTGGCGTCCTTAATGTGGGACCATCAGTGTAGAAGTATCATGTGTTCCTAAGAGATCTTTTGATGTATCTCAGGGCTCTAGACTCGATAAGTGCACATTTAGTCGTCAGAGATCGGAGCGGCGTCTCTTGTTTCGATATCAACATGGCTCGTAATGAGCGGTCGATAGATTATGCAGGGTTCCCCGTGAGAATGAAACAAGCTTTTTTGAGAGAACTTGAGTGGTTTAGAAGGTTAGGTGCAGTGCGTCACTGGGTCCATGACATCTTTGTCTTCAATACCGGCGTCACCTTAGTAACAACCAGTAGCATATGAGTTGAACCCGGTTTCTGCCCTAAGGTTGAACATATGGAGGGCTATTTCTTTTCACCATTTTCATTACTTTTCTTTTTAATTCTTCAACCCCTTCTTTCCCTTTCATTTCTTTACTCCTTTTTTCAATCATACCTACGAACTTCTAGTACTAAACTTTTGGTGTTGTCCTTGGGTAGATCCCTCCAGCTCTTGCGGATCATAGGACGTATTTCTGTTGGTCCCGTTTACACGGATAAACTAACTACAAAGTTAGTTTAAACATGCACCATGCTTAAGTAATGTGTTGAAACACTTTGAAAGATATTTGAAAGAAACGTAAAGTAAGTAGACACGATATTTTTCAACGTTTAATTCTTATTAGAAATCAATCAAAGAATTATACCCAAGTGTTTGCGGAACAACACTTGGGATTGAAATGACAAGTATGGTATGACTCCTCTCTAAACTCAAGCTAAGCTAGAGTGACAACTAAAGGTCCTATTGAGCTATCTCAGGGACTAGGTTGTTCTTTGGAGGAGTAAAAGTTGTTTGTGAATGTCTAAACATTAATTGCAAAAACTTGTCAACTTTTACTCCTCTCTTATGTTTCCTATTTATACACAAGTGTTTTACAACCGTTATGATAAATATAAATGATGACCTAAGCTAGTGGGTATTTTGTCTCTGTTACATTAGGCTATTTTGGGCATAAGACAATTCTTCTTTCTGAATAGCAGTGATGACATTGTCCCTGACATTTTGCCTTTCAGGGAAAGTTTGACTTCAGGTGATAAGGACAACATCTTATCTCTTCAAAACTTTCCCGCTCCATCCCGCCTAATCTTTAGTCCTTAGGCCTTCATTCTTCAGTCTTTAAGTCATACTTCTTTAGTTGTTGAGGAGTCTTGGGGTTCAGTGAGTTATTGTCATCAATCACTTAACCCATCACCTTCTTCTTTGGCTAAGGTGCCACTCACTGAGAACCGCCTCACTGAGTGGAGAGGCTTTCTTCTTAGACTCGTCCTTGGCATCCTGAAGGTGACTCACTGAGCAACTGTTCACTCAGTGACCTGAAGATGTTTAAGGTTTTCTAACACTTAGCTTAATTTGTGTTCAAATCTTTGTTTAATGAGACTTGGGTACTGAAGTAACCCAACAATCTCCCCCTATTTGGATATAAATTATGCTTAAGTGTTTGATCAGTGTAAGTGAGCAAATGGGCTTCTTCTTACACTGAAGATACTAATAATCACATAAGAAACACTGAATTTTTTTTAAAACATGTGCCATCATCTTATTCATCAAAAGTTACATTAGTCCTATCATTTAAACAAGAGGATCAGGGTTTAAGTACTCAGACTTCCTTAATACCCATGAGTTCAAGCTTTGCCTTCTTTGTCAGTAAGATGTGCTTATCAGAACGCTCATTCATCATCTTTTCCATCAGTATCATGAACTCTTCATTCTCAGGGCTCTTGTAGTTTCTAGCCATTAGTTTGTAAGCCAGCAGTGTGGTGGTCTCAACCAGATGTATGTCACTAACTCTCTGAAAGGCTTTCTCTTTGAGTTCATCCATGAAGAAGATCCCATACTCAAGGACTTTGATAACTTTGTTTGGTACAAACTTGACCCCAACAGGAGGAGCTCTATTGCAGTGAAGAGCAGCGATAAAGTCTTCAGGTTCCTGACCAACTGCCTTCCTCTTCCTTCCTATGGTTTGAGCTTGTTTCGGAATTGCTAGTCCCTGAGATTCAAGTGCTTCCGGATGGTTGATTCCAAGGCTCTTGGCAACCTTTTCCAACTCCTTGTATTTGTTGGTGAGAGTTTGGAGCAGATCAGGAACACACTTGTTTTTCTTCTTCTTCAGGATGGGTACCATCATATCCCATTCCTTGATCCCAAAGTCAGAGGGCCTAAATGGGGCATACCTTTCATGAACTCTTGGCCCTATTTCAATGGTCACAACAATTGGTTCATTCTTCTTGTAAGGATGGATTATGATGTCAGTGATTGCGCCTTCGCCCTTAGTCTTTGTCATTGTCCAGACATACCTCTCATAGTTTCTTTGCTTCCTTTCAGCGTTCAGCTTGGCCTTTTGGTTGGCTTCTTTAATCATGTCTGCCTGAAGCTTAAGAAACTGTTCTCCTTTGATGGTCTGGTTTGTCTCCTTGATCACTTCAATAGCAACCTCAGAGATG